>CM055742.1:19397151-19594027 GCA_029465975.1 Dallia pectoralis | reverse complement strand
ATAATAACTAGATAGCGTACAATTTCTGCAGAAATTGTGATGATGTGTGCTTGCGGCCACCCGTAGTCGACTGTGTACTGATATCAACTGCCAAACTGAGGTGACACTGCTGCTGCATGCACCATAGAATACAATGTGTTAAACCTATCAGTCATTACTCATGAATACACACTACTGCTGCAAGCACCATAGTATACAATGGGTTAAACCTATCAGTCATTACTCATGAATACACACTGCTGCAAGCACCATAGTATACAATGGGTTAAACCTATCAGTCATTACTCATGAATACACACTGCTGCTACATGCACCATAGTATACAATGTGTTAAACCTATCAGTCATTACTCATGAATACACACTGCTGCTGCTGCGCACCATAGTATGCAATGTGTTAAACCTATCAGTCATACTCATAAATACACACTAGCTGCATACCATAGTATAAATGTGTTAAACCTATCAGTCATTACTCATGAATACACACTGCTGCTATATGCACCATAGTATACAATGTGTTAAACCTATCAGTCATTACTCATGAATACACACTGCTGCAAGCACCATAGTATACAATGTGTTAAACCTATCAGTCATTACTCATGAATACACACTACTGCTGCAAGCACCATAGTATACAATGTGTTAAACCTATCAGTCATTACTCATTACTACAGTAGTAGCTAACGCTAGCTAGCGCGCTAACGCTAGCTAACATGCTAACGCTAGCTAACATGCTAACGCTAGCTAGCGCGCTAACGCTAGCTAACATGCTAACGTGTAAACAGAGACCCAGAGAAAGAAGTTACCCATCCATTCATTGCTGCAGGCTGTCTGAATGTATGCATAAACCCAGTAGCTAAAATAACTAGCTAACATGCTAACGATACATTCACGCTAGCTAACATGCTAACGTGTTACCCATCCATTCATTGCTGCAGGCTGTCTGAATGTATGCATAAACTTACAGTAGTAGCTAACGCTAGCTAGCGCGCTAACGCTAGCTAACATGCTAACGATAGCTAGCGCGCTAACGCTAGCTAACATGCTAACATGTAAACAGAGACCCAGAGAAAGAACTTACCCATTCATTCGTTAATTCATTCTTTCTTTGCTGCAGGATATGTCTGTGGCTGTTGATTGCAGTGTCTGTGGCTGTAACCAGGCAGCTATGCCTTTGTCAGGAGGACCAGCTGTCCTCATCGATATCAGAGCGCGCTGCCTCCTTCCCCCACCCCTTCCAGAATGTTCCTACTATTTAGCCAATCAACAACCAGAAAATGCTGCTTCACTGTCTATCATTTCAAAAGATTCAGACATGGTCGTATACTTTTAGCTCTACTAACCAGAGTTTTACTCACACAGTTTAAACAATTACACCATGAGAATCCCAAGACCCAGGCGGACATTTTGATGTATAACATGTATCTGTAACCCCGGAAATGTAGGCGCTATCACAATTTACAAACGAACAAAAAACACCAAAAATCGCTTTCAAATTAGAGTGGAGAAAATCACCGTTTCTATGGATGTCTATGGGGAGGCGCAAGTTGGAAACAAAAGGACATAACGAAATAAATATATATGTTACAGCTTATATTTGAACATTTTGAGTGACAGCACAAATAGATGAACGTTTTGATATGCCATTTGTGTGTAAAGAGTTGAAACTCAGGCAGCAGTAGCAGTTTACAAATGTTCTCTACATTTTCTGCTGAATGGGCTCTCACACTCTAGTTTTGAAGATTCCGTCAATGTATTTCAATGGGGATTAATTAGCGACATTATCGTTAATATTTCGTAAACTACATAACGAAACCTTCTACAAAACAATGCCAACTAAATAGAGTTCGGGACGCACATTTTGACACCTTTTTTGTCCATCTAGTGCAAAAACTGTGGGAGGAGTAGGCGGGGACAAAATTGATATAATAATAATAATAATAATTATAATAATAATAATAATATATATGTGAGATTACAATATGTGTCCTTGACCATAGTCAAGCACACATAACTAGATAGCGTACAATTTCTGCTGAAATTGTGATGATGTGTGCTTGCGGCCACCCGTAGTCGACTGTGTACTGATGTCAACTGCCAAACTGAGGTGACACTGCTGCTACATGCACCATAGTATACAATGTGTTAAACCTATCCGTCATTACTCATGAATACACACTGCTACTGCATGCACCATAGTATGCAATGTGTTAAACCTATCAGTCAATACTCATGAATACACACTGCTGCTGCATGCACCATAGTATACAATGTGTTAAACCTATCAGTCATTACTCATGAATACACACTACTGCTGCATGCACCATAGTATGCAATGTGTTAAACCTATCAGTCATTACTCATGAATACACACTGCTGCTGCATGCACCATAGTATACAATGTGTTAAACCTATCAGTCATTACTCATGAATACACACTACTGCTGCATGCACCATAGTATGCAATGTGTTAAACCTATCAGTCATTACTCATCAATACACACTGCTGCTGCATGCCCCATATTATGCAATGTGTTAAACCTATCAGTCATTACTCATGAATACACACTACTGCTGCATGCACCATAGTATACAATGTGTTAAACCTATCAGGCATTACTCATGAATACACACTGCTGCAACATGCACCATAGGATGCAATGGGTTAAACCTATCAGTCATTACTCATGAATACACACTACTGCTGCATGCACCATAGTAGCATATTAAACAGCATTATAAACTGCCTATTAAACAGCATAACAACCTGCCAATAAACAGCATGTAACCTGACAATAGTACAGCATGTAACCTGCCTATAGTACAGCATGTAACCTGCCTATAGTACAGCATGTAACCTGCCTATAGTACAGCATGTAACTTGCCTATAGTACAGCATGTAACCTGCCTATAGTACAGCATGTAACTTGCCTATAGTACAGCATGTAACCTGCCTATAGTACAGCATGTAACCTGCCTATAGTACAGCATGTAACCTGCCTATAGTATAGCATGTAACCTGCCTATAGTACAGCATGTAACTTGCCTATAGTACAGCATGTAACCTGCCTATAGTACAGCATGTAACTTGCCTATAGTACAGCATGTAACCTGCCTATAGTACAGCATGTAACCTGCCTATAGTACAGCATGTAACTTGCCTATAGTACAGCATGTAACCTGCCTATAGTACAGCATGTAACTTGCCTATAGTACAGCATGTAACCTGCCTATAGTACAGCATGTAACTTGCCTATAGTATAGCATGTAACCTGCCCATAGTACAGCATGTAACTTGCCTATAGTACAGCATTTAACCTGCCTATAGTACAGCATGTAACTTGCCTATAGTACAGCATGTAACCTGCCTATAGTACAGCATGTAACTTGCCTATAGTACAGCATGTAACTTGCCTATAGTATAGCATGTAACCTGCCTATAGTACAGCATGTAACTTGCCTATAGTACAGCATGTAATCTGCCTATAGTACAGCATGTAACTTGCCTATAGTACAGCATGTAACTTGCGTATAGTACAGCATTTAACTTGCCTATAGTACAGCATGTAACCTGCCTATAGTATAGCATGTAACCTGCCTATAGTACAGCATGTAACCTGCCTATAGTACAGCATGTAACCTGCCTATAGTATAGCATGTAACCTGCCTATAGTATAGCATGTAACCTGCCTATAGTACAGCATGTAACTTGCCTATAGTACAGCATGTAACCTGCCTATAGTACAGCATGTAACTTGCCTATAGTACAGCATGTAACCTGCCTATAGTACAGCATGTAACCTGCCTATAGTACAGCATGTAACTTGCCTATAGTACAGCATGTAACCTGCCTATAGTACAGCATGTAACTTGCCTATAGTACAGCATGTAACCTGCCTATAGTACAGCATGTAACTTGCCTATAGTATAGCATGTAACCTGCCCATAGTACAGCATGTAACTTGCCTATAGTACAGCATTTAACCTGCCTATAGTACAGCATGTAACTTGCCTATAGTACAGCATGTAACCTGCCTATAGTACAGCATGTAACTTGCCTATAGTACAGCATGTAACTTGCCTATAGTATAGCATGTAACCTGCCTATAGTACAGCATGTAACTTGCCTATAGTACAGCATGTAATCTGCCTATAGTACAGCATGTAACTTGCCTATAGTACAGCATGTAACTTGCGTATAGTACAGCATTTAACTTGCCTATAGTACAGCATGTAACCTGCCTATAGTATAGCATGTAACCTGCCTATAGTACAGCATGTAACCTGCCTATAGTACAGCATGTAACCTGCCTATAGTATAGCATGTAACCTGCCTATAGTATAGCATGTAACCTGCCTATAGTACAGCATGTAACTTGCCTATAGTACAGCATGTAACCTGCCTATAGTACAGCATGTAACTTGCCTATAGTACAGCATGTAACCTGCCTATAGTACAGCATGTAACCTGCCTATAGTACAGCATGTAACCTGCCTATAGTATAGCATGTAACCTGCCTATAGTACAGCATGTAACTTGCCTATAGTACAGCATGTAACCTGCCTATAGTACAGCATGTAACTTGCCTATAGTACAGCATGTAACCTGGCTATAGTACAGCATGTAACCTGCCTATAGTACAGCATGTAACTTGCCTATAGTACAGCATGTAACCTGCCTATAGTACAGCATGTAACTTGCCTATAGTACAGCATGTAACCTGCCTATAGTACAGCATGTAACTTGCCTATAGTATAGCATGTAACCTGCCTATAGTACAGCATGTAACTTGCCTATAGTACAGCATTTAACCTGCCTATAGTACAGCATGTAACTTGCCTATAGTACAGCATGTAACCTGCCTATAGTACAGCATGTAACTTGCCTATAGTACAGCATGTAACTTGCCTATAGTATAGCATGTAACCTGCCTATAGTACAGCATGTAACTTGCCTATAGTACAGCATGTAATCTGCCTATAGTACAGCATGTAACTTGCCTATAGTACAGCATGTAACTTGCGTATAGTACAGCATTTAACTTGCCTATAGTACAGCATGTAACCTGCCTATAGTACTGCATGTAACCTGCCTATAGTACATGCTAACACTAGTTAGCGCGCTAACGCTAGCTAACATGCTAACGTTAGCTAACGCTAGCTAACATGCTAACGTTAGCTTGCGCCCTAACGTGTAAACAGAGACCCAGAGAAAGAACTTACCCATTCATTCATTGGTGCAGGCTGTCTGAATGTATGGATACACTTACCTTACAGTAGTAGCTAACGCTAGCTAGCGCGCTAACGCTAGCTAACATGCTAACGTAAGCTAGCGCGCTAATGCTAGCTAGCGCGCTAACGCTAGCTAGCGTGCTAACGCTAGCTAACATGCTAACGTGTAAACAGAGACCCAGAGAAAGAACTTACCCATTCATTCATTAATTCATTCATTCATTGATGCAGGATATGTCTGTGGCTGTTGATTGCAGTGTCTGTGGCTGTGGCTGTTGCCTTGGCAGCCATGCCTTTGTCAGGAGGAACAGCTGTCGATATCAGAGCGCGCTGCCTCCTCCCCCCCGCCCCTTCCAGAATGTTCCTACTATTTAGCCAATCAACAACAAGAAAATGCAGCTTCTCTTTCTATCATTTCAAAAGATTTAGGCATGGTCGTATACTTTTAGCTCTACTAACCAGAGTTTTACTCACACAGTTTAAACAATTACACCATGAGAATCCTAAGAACCAGGCGGACATTTTGATGTATAACATGTATCTGTAACCCCGGAAATGTAGGCGCTATCACAATTTACAAACGAACAAAAAAACACCAAAAATCGCTTTCAAATTAGAGTGGAGAAAATCACCGTTTCTATGGATGTCTATGGGGAGGCGCAAGTTGGAAACAAAAGGACATAACGAAATAAATATATATGTTACAGCTTATATTTGAACATTTTGAGTGACAGCAAAAATAGATGAACGTTTTGATATGCCATTTGTGTGTAAAGGGTTGAAACTCAGGCAGCAGTAGCAGTTTACAAATGTTCTCTACATTTTCTGCTGAATGGGCTCTCACACTCTAGTTTTGAAGATTCCGTCAATGTATTTCAATGGGGATTAATTAGCGACATTATCGTTAATATTTCGTAAACTACATAACGAAACCTTCTACAAAACAATGCCAACTAAATAGAGTTCGGGACGCACATTTTGAAACCTTTTTGTCCATCTAGTGCAAAAACTGTGGGAGGAGTAGGGGTGGACAAAAGTGATATAATAATAATAAATAATAACTAGATAGCGTACAATTTCTGCTGAAATTGTGATGATGTGTGCTTGCGGCCACCCGTAGTCGACTGTGTACTGATATCAACTGCCAAACTGAGGTGACACTGCTGCTGCATGCACCATAGTATGCAATGTGTTAAACCTATCAGTCATTACTCATGAATACACACTACTGCTGCAAGCACCATAGTATACAATGTGTTAAACCTATCAGTCATTACTCATGAATACAAACACTGCTGCAAAGCACCATAGTATGCAATGTGTTAAACCTATCAGTCATTACCAATGAATACACACTGCTGCAACATGCACCATAGTATGCAATGGGTTAAACCTATCAGTCATTACTCATGAATACACACTACTGCTGCATGCACCATAGTATACAATGTGTATACAAAAGAACATTTGTGAATTGGCTCTTAAAAGAGCCTTTGGGGGGATGCCTAAAGGGAGGGAGAGCAAGCAGCAACAATTCACATGCTTTAGTATTGTATAAACGTACTTAGTATTAACCTGGCAGTCAAGCTCAACAGGAAGTTACCATACAGGCCCCCTGTCTCATATCACTTTCCTGCCAGCCCTGACGCAGTGACTTTTGATTTGTTATAGAATAAACATGGACTCATCAGGTAGCCTTCTTTAAAGAAGGGAAACCTCAACAGTTTACATTAAATTACCAGTACTAGTTCATTGGTGGGGGGCAAGGTTTGCTTCACACCGGCTTCAAATGTTTTTCCTGGGCCTTTCCATCCTATCCTATCACCGTGACCTCTGTGAAAAAGAGAAGACAGTACAATGGACAGGAGTTTAGCACATGTTTAAATCTTCTCAGTTAATATGTACTTATTTTTATTGACTGGTTCATACCTCCCTGTCAAGTATACAATGTATAAAAACCTATCAGTCATTACTCATGAATACACACTGCTGCTACATGCACCATAGTATACAATGTGTTAAACCACCATAGTATACAATGTGTTAAACCTATCAGTCAATACTCATGAATACACACTGCTGCTGCATGCAAGATAGTATGCAATGTGTTAAACCTATCAGTCATTACTCATTACTACAGTAGTAGCTAACGCTAGCTAGCAGGCTAACGCTAGCTAGCAGGCTAACGCTAGCTAACATGCTAACGCTAGCTATGCTAACGCGCTAACGCTAACGCTAGCTAACTTGCTAACGTGTAAACAGAGACCCAGAGAAAGAAGTTACCCATCCATTCATTGCTGCAGGCTGTCTGAATGTATGCATAAACTTACAGTAGTAGCTAACGCTAGCTAGCGCGCTAACGCTAGCTAACATGCTAACGATAGCTAGCGCGCTAACGCTAGCTAACATGCTAACGTGTAAACAGAGACCCAGAGAAAGAAGTTACCCATCCATTCATTGCTGCAGGCTGTCTGAATGTATGCATAAACTTACAGTAGTAGCTAACGCTAGCTAGCGAGCTAACGCTAGCTAACATGCTAACGATAGCTAGCGCGCTAACGCTAGCTAACATGCTAACGTGTAAACAGAGACCCAGAGAAAGAAGTTACCCATCCATTCATTGCTGCAGGCTGTCTGAATGTATGCATAAACTTACAGTTGTAGCTAACGCTAGCTAGCGAGCTAACATGCTAACGATAGCTAGCGCGCTAACGCTAGCTAACATGCTAACGTGTAAACAGAGACCCAGAGAAAGAAGTTACCCATCCATTCATTGCTGCAGGCTGTCTGAATGTATGCATAAACTTACAGTAGTAGCTAACAGCTAGCTAGCTAACGCTAGCTAGCTAGCTAGCGCTAACGCTAGCTAACATGCTAACGTGTAAACAGAGACCCAGAGAAAGAAGTTACCCATCCATACATTGCTGCAGGCTGTCTGAATGTATGCATAAACTTACAGTAGTAGCTAACGCTAGCTAGCGAGCTAACGCTAGCTAACATGCTAACGATAGCTAGCGCGCTAACGCTAGCTAACATGCTAACGTGTAAACAGAGACCCAGAGAAAGAACTTACCTATCCATTCATGGCTGCAGGCTGTCTGAATGTATGCATAAACTTACAGTAGTAGCTAACGCTAGCTAACATGCTAACGATAGCTAGCGCGCTAACGCTAGCTAACATGCTAACGTGTAAACAGAGACCCAGAGAAAGAACTTACCTATCCATTCATGGCTGCAGGCTGTCTGAATGTATGCATAAACTTACAGTAGTAGCTAACGCTAGCTAGCGAGCTAACGCTAGCTAACATGCTAACGATAGCTAGCGCGCTAACGCTAGCTAACATGCTAACGCTAGCTAACATGCTAACGTGTAAACAGGGACCCAGAGAAAGAACTTACCCATCCATTCATTCTATCTTTGCTGCAGGATATGTCTGTGGCTGTTGATTGCAGTGTCTGTGGCTGTTGCCTGCCAGCCATGCCTTTGTCAGTAGGACCAGCTGTTCTCATCGATATCAGAGCGCGCTGCCTCCTCCCCCACCCCTTCCAGAATGTTCCTACTATTTAGCCAATCAACAACCAGAAAATGCTGCTTCACTGTCTATCATTTCAAAAGATTCAGACATGGTCGTATACTTTTAGCTCTACTAACCAGAGTTTTACTCACACAGTTTAAACAATTACATCATGAGAATCCTAAGAACCAGGCGGACATTTTGATGTATAACATGTATCTGTAACCCCGGAAATGTAGGCGCTATCACAATTTACAAAACGAACAAAAAAACACCAGAAATCGCTTTCAAATTAGAGTGGAGAAAATCACAGTTTCTATGGATGTCTATGGGGAGGCGCAAGTTGGAAACAAAAGGACATAACGAAATAAATATATATGTTACAGCTTATATTTGAACATTTTGAGTGACAGCACAAATAGATGAACGTTTTGATATGCCATTTGTGTGTAAAGGGTTGAAACTCAGGCAGCAGTAGCAGTTTACAAATGTTCTCTACATTTTCTGCTGAATGGGCTCTCACACTCTAGTTTTGAAGATTCCGTCAATGTATTTCAATGGGGATTAATTAGCGACATTATCGTTAATATTTCGTAAACTACATAACGAAACCTTCTACAAAACAATGCCAACTAAATAGAGTTCGGGACGCACATTTTGACACCTTTTTTGTCCATCTAGTGCAAAAACTGTGGGAGGAGTAGGCGGGGACAAAATTGATATAATAATAATAATATATATGTGAGATTACAATATGTGTCCTTGACCATAGTCAAGCACACATAACTAGATAGCGTACAATTTCTGCTGAAATTGTGATGATGTGTGCTTGCGGCCACCCGTAGTCGACTGTTTACTGATGTCAACTGCCAAACTGAGGTGACACTGCTGCTGCTGCGCCATAGTATGCAATGTGTTAAACCTATCAGTCATTACTCATGAATACACACTACTGCTGCAAGCACCATAGTATGCAATGTGTTAAACCTATCAGTCATTATTAATGAATACACACTGCTGCAACATGCACCATAGTATACAATGTGTTAAACCTATCCGTCATTACTCATGAATACACACTACTGCTGCAAGCACCATAGTATACAATGTGTTAAACCACCATAGTATACAAATGTGTTAAACATATCAATCATTACTCATGAATACACACTGCTGCTACATGCACCATAGTATACAATGTGTTAAACCACCATAGTATGCAATGTGTTAAACCTATCAGTCATTACTCATGAATACACACTACTGCTGCAAGCACCATAGTATGCAATGGGGGATGCCTAAAGGGAGGGAGAGCAAGCAGCAACAATTCACATGCTTTAGTATTGTATAAACGTAGTTAGTATTAACCTGGCAGTCAAGCTCAACAGGAAGTTACCATACAGGCCCCCTGTCTCATATCACTTTCCTGCCAGCCCTGACGCAGTGACTTTTGATTTGTTATAGAATAAACATGGACTCATCAGGTAGCCTTCTTTAAAGAAGGGAAACCCTCAACAGTTTACATTAAATTACCAGTACTAGTTCATTGGTGGGGGGGGCAAGGTTTGCTTCACACCGGCTTCAAATGTTTTTCCTGGGCCTTTCCATCCTATCCTATCACCGTGACCTCTGTGAAAAAGAGAAGACAGTACAATGGACAGGAGTTTAGCACATGTTTAAATCTTCTCAGTTAATATGTACTTATTTTTATTGACTGGTTCATACCTCCCTGTCAAGTATACAATGTATAAAAACCTATCAGTCATTACTCATGAATACACACTGCTGCTACATGCACCATAGTATACAATGTGTTAAACCACCATAGTATACAATGTGTTAAACCTATCAGTCAATACTCATGAATACACACTGCTGCTGCATGCAAGATAGTATGCAATGTGTTAAACCTATCAGTCATTACTCATTACTACAGTAGTAGCTAACGCTAGCTAGCAGGCTAACGCTAGCTAGCAGGCTAACGCTAGCTAACATGCTAACGCTAGCTAGCGCGCTAACGCTAGCTAACTTGCTAACGTGTAAACAGAGACCCAGAGAAAGAAGTTACCCATCCATTCATTGCTGCAGGCTGTCTGAATGTATGCATAAACTTACAGTAGTAGCTAACGCTAGCTAGCGCGCTAACGCTAGCTAACATGCTAACGATAGCTAGCGCGCTAACGCTAGCTAACATGCTAACGTGTAAACAGAGACCCAGAGAAAGAAGTTACCCATCCATTCATTGCTGCAGGCTGTCTGAATGTATGCATAAACTTACAGTAGTAGCTAACGCTAGCTAGCGAGCTAACGCTAGCTAACATGCTAACGATAGCTAGCGCGCTAACGCTAGCTAACATGCTAACGTGTAAACAGAGACCCAGAGAAAGAAGTTACCCATCCATTCATTGCTGCAGGCTGTCTGAATGTATGCATAAACTTACAGTTGTAGCTAACGCTAGCTAGCGAGCTAACATGCTAACGATAGCTAGCGCGCTAACGCTAGCTAACATGCTAACGTGTAAACAGAGACCCAGAGAAAGAAGTTACCCATCCATTCATTGCTGCAGGCTGTCTGAATGTATGCATAAACTTACAGTAGTAGCTAACGCTAGCTAGCGCGCTAACGCTAGCTAACATGCTAACGATAGCTAGCGCGCTAACGCTAGCTAACATGCTAACGTGTAAACAGAGACCCAGAGAAAGAAGTTACCCATCCATACATTGCTGCAGGCTGTCTGAATGTATGCATAAACTTACAGTAGTAGCTAACGCTAGCTAGCGAGCTAACGCTAGCTAACATGCTAACGATAGCTAGCGCGCTAACGCTAGCTAACATGCTAACGTGTAAACAGAGACCCAGAGAAAGAACTTACCCATTCATTCATTCTTTCTTTGCTGCAGGATATGTCTGTGGCTGTTGATTGCAGTGTCTGTGGCTGTTGCCTGCCAGCCATGCCTTTGTCAGTAGGACCAGCTGTTCTCATCGATATCAGAGCGCGCTGCCTCCTCCCCCCCACCCCTTACAGAATGTTCCTACTATTTAGCCAATCAACAACCAGAAAATGCTGCTTCACTGTCTATCATTTCAAAAGATTCAGACATGGTCGTATACTTTTAGCTCTACTAACCAGAGTTTTACTCACACAGTTTAAACAATTACATCATGAGAATCCTAAGAACCAGGCGGACATTTTGATGTATAACATGTATCTGTAACCCCAGAAATGTAGGCGCTATCACAATTTACAAACGAACAAAAAAACACAAGAAATCGCTTTCAAATTAGAGTGGAGAAAATCACCGTTTCTATGGATGTCTATGGGGAGGCGCAAGTTGGAAACAAAAGGACATAACGAAATAAATATATATGTTACAGCTTATATTTGAACATTTTGAGTGACAGCACAAATAGATGAACGTTTTGATATGCCATTTGTGTGTAAAGAGTTGAAACTCAGGCAGCAGTAGCAGTTTACAAATGTTCTCTACATTTTCTGCTGAATGGGCTCTCACACTCTAGTTTTGAAGATTCCGTCAATGTATTTCAATGGGGATTAATTAGCGACATTATCGTTAATATTTCGTAAACTACATAACGAAACCTTCTACAAAACAATGCCAACTAAATAGAGTTCGGGACGCACATTTTGACACCTTTTTTGTCCATCTAGTGCAAAAACTGTGGGAGGAGTAGGGGTGGACAAAAGTGATATAATAATAATAATAATAATAATAATAATAATAATAATATATATGTGAGATTACAATATGTGTCCTTGACCATAGTCAAGCACACATAATAATAATATATATGTGAGATTACAATATGTGTCCTTGACCATAGTCAAGCACACATAATAATAATAATAATAATAATAATAATATATATGTGAGATTACAATATGTGTCCTTGACCATAGTCAAGCACACATAATAATAATAATAATAATATATATGTGAGATTACAATATGTGTCCTTGACCATAGTCAAGCACACATAATAATAATATATATGTGAGATTACAATATGTGTCCTTGACCATAGTCAAGCACACATAATAATAATATATATGTGAGATTACAATATGTGTCCTTGACCATAGTCAAGCACACATAATAATAATATATATGTGAGATTACAATATGTGTCCTTGACCATAGTCAAGCACACATAATAATAATATATATGTGAGATTACAATATGTGTCCTTGACCATAGTCAAGCACACATAATAATAATATATATGTGAGATTACAATATGTGTCCTTGACCATAGTCAAGCACACATAATAATATATATGTGAGATTACAATATGTGTCCTTGACCATAGTCAAGCACACATAATAATAATAATAATAATATATATGTGAGATTACAATATGTGTCCTTGACCATAGTCAAGCACACATAATTACAAACTGATCTGGTGTGCATCATAACAACAAGCAAAACTGAAAGGAACAAGTGGCCAACTAAAACCACACACAGAGTGGGGACAGAAAGCTCACTGTGAGTTGCTGTGAATGGAACTCTGTACACTTATATAGATATTCTATTGAACAATAGTCCTTTACAACATTAACATTCTATAGTGTATTTCAGATTAATAATATGTTGTTTTGTGCTTTTCTTTCAAGGACATGTCTAAGTGAACACAAGCTTTTGAATGGTAATGTAGAAAGATAAATAAATGCTACATGGTTCAAGAATAAAAAAATTGGGATATAAAATCAAACTGAGGTCGTTACTGAGGTCTGCTGATGTCTTGTTTGCTTAGAGAAGAGGATGTGACTAATCATGTTGTTGTTTAAATTCAGTTTAGTTGACGTTAGCGACAGGATTGTACACAGCGCCCCATTTATTTAACTAATGGTCCTTTCAGGAGAAACTTACAGTAGTTTGTTTTCTTCTAGACTCCCAGGGAAATGAATACCCACATCCTATAACAGTATAGAATAATGAGCCAATGCAAGTTAGCAGTGTGTCACAACTGGGTGAGGATGCATGAAGAAATAGGAGCCAGACACAGGAGTGGTAACCCTAACCCTAACCCACAGAAGAAAACCAAAGGCACGTAAAATAAACGGTACTCACTGGTACACCGTATAGAAAAGAAAAAAACAGGGCGACAGAGCCCATCAATCAGATGTCTTTCCTTGTAGTGTCTCATGCAGCTAAAAAAAAAATATTTTACCAGGTAGGCCGATTGAGAACAAATTCTCATTTACAACGGCGACCTGTCCAAGATAAGGTGAGAAAATGTCCAAAACAACATACAGTTACACATAACACAGGAGCGCAAACTTTACAAATTTAGGGACTATAACAATCAATAAGGCAAAACAGGGTCAGGTTAAACAGAATTAGGTATATAAATGGTAAATGCTGCGCTTTTATATAGCGCTTTTATCCAAAGCGCTTTACAGATCCTGCGTCACATTCACCCATTCATTCACTCATTCATACCCTGACGACCGCATCTACCATGCAAGGCGACTGCAGGCTCGCCAGGAGCAGGTGGGGTTAGGTGTCTTGCTCATGAACACCTGAGAGTTTTCGTTTCTGCCTGTAAGCAGGAATCAAGTGGACCATGGCATGGTCGGAGAGACCGAGTGCAGCCCGAGGGACAGCGTGGTAGGCTTTACTGACCGTAGTGTAACAGAGACCCAGTGCAGCCCAAGGGACAGCGTGGTAGAGACGCCAGAGATTGCTGCCGCCACACCAGCGTCCGAGATGGCCGCCGCCGCCACGCCAGAGCCCGAGATGGCCGCCGCCGCCACGCCAGCGCCCGAGATGGCCGCCGCCGCCACGCCAGCGCCCGAGATGGCCGCCGCCACGCCAGCGCCCGAGATGGCCGCCGCCACGCCAGCCCCGAGATGGCCGCTGCCACGCCAGCGTCCGAGATGGCCGCCGCCGCCACGCCAGCGCCCGAGATGGCCGCCGCCGCCACGCCTACGATGGCCTCAGCTACGCCTGCACCCGAGATGGCCTCAGCTACGCCTGCGCCCGGGATGGCCTCAGCTACGCCTGCGCCCGAGATGGCCTCAGCTACGCCCGCGCCCGAGATGGCCTCAGCTTCTCCCGTGCCAGAGATGGCCTCAGATTCTCCCGACATGGCCGCAGCGACGCCCGAGATGGCCGCAGCGACGCCCGAGATGGCCGCAGCGACGCCCGAGATGGCCGCAGCGACGCCCGAGATGGCCGCAGCGACGCTGACGCCCCTCCTTCCGCCGCCTGGTCTCCCGGAGTGTTCCCCCCTTCCTCCGCCTGGGCTCCTGGAGTGTTTCCTTCCCCGGCCAACAGAGAGCCCAGACGAGCGGCACCTCCCCCTCAGTATGAGGTCCTGGCGGGTGACCTTCTTCCCACGTCGCCCACAATGGCATCCGCCAGGTCGCCCTTGATGGCCGCACTAGACGGCGGCTACTCAGCCGCTCAAGATGGCGGTTGGCCCTCCAAGGCCTTGTAAGGGCTGGACCCGACATGATGGACTAACCCGTTGGGTTTGACTGTGGGTCCTGTCTTGTTGCTCCCTTATGGTTTTTGTGTTTTCTTTTGGCTATCTGGGGAGCTAGCCTTTTAGTGGGGGATACTGTCACGATTGGTGTGGGGGCGTGGCTACACAGACCTTTCGGTGATTCACTTCCTTGTTTACGTTTTCTCACTCAGCTGTTTGTAATCTACTGGGCTATAAAAGGGGAGCTAACAAGTCACTCCTGGTTCAGCATTGTTTCATGTCACGGTATATGAGAGGTGAGTGTTGGTCGTTATAGGTTGCTTTTGTGGGTTAGGACCTGTTATACCTGTTAGCAGTTTAGCCTTTTTCGCTGTTGTCGGTTTGTTTTACGTTTTGTGTCTAAAATAAACCTGTCCTCAAACGGATTCACGACTCTGCTCATGGCTGTCACCGCACTACGCCGCAGTGTCCTTGACATTGAATGATATTCATCCTATTTTTATATTTCAAAATGTATCCGCTTAGTGCCTTATCTATGCTGCTCAACAGAACCACATATACCTCAACCTGTTTTACTTGAACCAGTATTGCCTTTTGTGTCTTATTGTGTCTAAATTTGTAATCTTTGCACTCGGGGCTAAATTTGTAATCTTTGCACTCATGTTTTATGTGTACTGTAACTGTATGTTGTATGTTGTCTTGCACATTTCTCGCCTTATCTTGGCCAGGTCGCCGTTGTAAATGAGAATTTGTTCTCAATCGGCCTACCTGGTTAAAGAAAGGTAAAATAAAAAAAAATAAACTAAAGAAAAGAGGGGAGTAAATCTGCAAGAGTTAATTCCTTAATGTTTAAAAGAGAGACTTTGCAGGACAACGAATTTCCAAACAAACAAAACAAAACAATACAGAAAACGTAGCACCGACCGGCCGTGGCTGCCATGCGCGGCGCCATCTTGGATCTTACAGCTGGATGTGTTGTATGGTCTACAGGCTTACAGATGGATGTGTTGTATGGTCTACAGGCTTACAGCTGGATGTGTTGTATGGTCTACAGGCTTACAGCTGGATGTGTTGTATGGTCTACAGACTTACAGCTGGATGTGTTGTATGGTCTACAGGCATACAGCTGGATGTGTTGTATGGTCTACAGACTTACAGCTGGATGTGTTGTATGGTCTACAGGCTTACAGCTGGATGTGTTGTATGGTCTACAGACTTACAGCTGGATGGGTTGTATGGTCTACAGACTTACAGCTGGATGTGTTGTATGGTCTACAGGCTTACAGCTGGATGTGTTGTATGGTCTACAGGCTTACAGCTGGATGTGTTGTATGGTCTACAGGCTTACAGCTGGATGTGTTGTATGGTCTACAGGCTTACAGATGGATGTGTTGTATGGTCTACAGGCTTACAGCTGGATGTGTTGTATGGTCTACAGGCTTACAGCTGGATGTGTTGTATGGTCTACAGGCATACAGCTGGATGTGTTGTATGGTCTACAGACTTACAGCTGGATGTGTTGTATGGTCTACAGGCGTACAGCTGAATGTGTTGTATGGCCTACAGGCTTACAGCTGGATGTGTTGTATGGTCTACAGGCTTACAGCTGGATGTGTTGTATGGTCTACAGGCTTACAGATGGATGTGTTGTATGGTCTACAGGCTTACAGCTGGATGTGTTGTATGGTCTACAGACTTACAGCTGGATGTGTTGTATGGTCTACAGGCATACAGCTGGATGTGTTGTATGGTCTACAGACTTACAGCTGGATGTGTTGTATGGTCTACAGGCTTACAGCTGGATGTGTTGTATGGTCTACAGACTTACAGCTGGATGGGTTGTATGGTCTACAGACTTACAGCTGGATGTGTTGTATGGTCTACAGGCTTACAGCTGGATGTGTTGTATGGTCTACAGGCTTACAGATGGATGTGTTGTATGGTCTACAGGCTTACAGCTGGATGTGTTGTATGGTCTACAGGCTTACAGATGGATGTGTTGTATGGTCTACAGGCTTACAGCTGGATGTGTTGTATGGTCTACAGGCTTACAGCTGGATGTGTTGTATGGTCTACAGGCATACAGCTGGATGTGTTGTATGGTCTACAGACTTACAGCTGGATGTGTTGTATGGTCTACAGGCGTACAGCTGAATGTGTTGTATGGCCTACAGGCTTACAGCTGGATGTGTTGTATGGTCTACAGGCTTACAGCTGGATGTGTTGTATGGTCTACAGGCTTACAGATGGATGTGTTGTATGGTCTACAGGCTTACAGCTGGATGTGTTGTATGGTCTACAGGCTTACAGCTGGATGTGTTGTATGGTCTACAGACTTACAGCTGGATGTGTTGTATGGTCTACAGGCATACAGCTGGATGTGTTGTATGGTCTACAGGCTTACAGCTGGATGTGTTGTATGGTCTACAGGCTTACAGCTGGATGTGTTGTATGGTCTATAGGCTTACTGCTGGATGTGTTGTATGGTCTACAGGCTTACAGCTGGATGTGTTGTATGGTCTACAGGCTTACAGCTGGATGTGTTGTATGGTCTACAGGCTTACAGCTGGATGTGTTGTATGGTCTACAGGCTTACAGCTGGATGTGTTGTATGGTCTACAGGCTTACAGCTGGATGTGTTGTATGGTCTACAGGCTTACAGCTGGATGTGTTGTATGGTCTACAGGCTTACAGCTGGATGTGTTGTATGGTCTACAGGCTTACAGCTGGATGTGTTGTATGGTCTACAGGCTTACAGCTGGATGTGTTGTATAGTCTACAGGCTTACAGCTGGATGTGTTGTATGGTCTACAGGCTTACAGCTGGATGTGTTGTATGGTCTACAGGCTTACAGCTGGATGTGTTGTATGGTCTACAGGCTTACAGCTGGATGTGTTGTATGGTATACAGGCTTACAGCATTGATGTGGTTAAATATTGTGTCATTATTCAAGATCTGCTCTCTTATCTCTCCAAACCTAATCACATTGTTGGCCAAAACCATATTTATAATTGCAGTGTCTTGTACATCTGTAAACAAGATGATGTCTTTGCCTTTCCACTCTGTACAGAATTCAAACACGTGTTCAGGATAGAAACTGTAAACAATGTACAGTAAAATGTAATATAACATGACAACCAACCTCATTCATTAAATGCAGAGTTACAAATGTTAATGCAATCCTATGCAGTCATACATATTTTACTCCAGCCTCTCTCATGGTCAAACTCCAGCCTCTCTCATGGTCAAACTCCAGCCTCTCTCATGGTCAAACTCCAGCCTCTCTCATGGTCAAACTCCAGCCTCTCTCATGGTCAAACTCCAGCCTCTCTCATGGTCAAACTCCAGCCTCTCTCATGGTCAAACTCCAGCCTCTCTCATGGTCAAACTCCAGCCCTCTCATGGTCAAACTCCAGCCTCTCTCATGGTCAAACTCCAGCCTCTCTCATGGTCAAACTCCAGCCTCTCTCATGGTCAAACTCCAGCCTCTCTCATGGTCAAACTCAAGCCTCTCTCATGGTCAAACTCCAGCCTCTCTCATGGTCAAACTCCAGCCTCTCTCATGGTCAAACTCCAGCCTCTCTCATGGTCAAACTCCAGCCTCTCTCATGGTCAAACTCCAGCCTCTCTCATGGTCAAACCAAGTGTTGCTCTAATCTCATCAGAGATGGCTCTCCTTCCTTCTCTTCTTCCTCTTCTTCCTCTTCATCCTCTTCTTCCTCTTCTTCCTCTTCTTCCTCTCCGTCCTACTCCTCTTGCTCTCTGTCCAGGTATTGCATAAAATACTTTTTTCAAAACACTACACACAATTGTCTACCTAAAACACAACAATCTAACAGGAAGTGACTTGCTTTCCTTTTCCAAACACAACCAATCAAAACAGGTAATCTGACCTTTGACCTATTTATAGGCCTATACTACAGTAAAGCAGTGATTGGTTAGTGATGAGTTAAGCATTTAGTGTTTGCACATGTGAGGATTTTGTGTGACCTGGTGAATAAGGGCAGCATTTTGATTGGTTGTGTTTGGAAAAGGAAAGCAAGTCACTTCCTGTTAGATTGTTGTGTTTTAGGTAGACAATTGTGTGTAGTGTTTTGAAAAAAGTATTTTATGCAATTGACAATTGAGTCAAAGGCTGAGAAATAGCTTATGGTTTGGGAGATTTGTGTGTAGTTTTGCACTTTTAGTGAGAGGTTTCAAAAAGTGTGTGACATGAAAAGATTGTGTGCAAACAGTTGGAAAAAGCTGTAATTATTTCTAAACAGCTGTAGGTTCAAGTAATCACATAGCTGTCCAGAACCCTCTATTAAACTCATGGTTGACATTTAAAGGGCACTAACGAACTAAACACCAAACAGGTGAGAAACCAACACAGGTGTAGAACATAGTCCCTGATTAATTTCTACTCCTAGCTGGGAGGGGGAGTGTCAACCCTGGCATGAAGGGGGACAGAGGCAGTTCGTTACAGTACCCCCCCCTCTAGGCGCGGCTCCAGAAGCGCCAAACCCAAACCACAACAGAACCAACTGCTGCGGGGAGGCGGCCGAGGAGGTGGGGGGGGAAGGAGGCAACGTAGAGATCCGGACAGGCGGCTGCAGATCCGGAGGTCAACCAGGTGACGGATCCGGCGGTCTACCCGACGGTTGCCAGACGGATGGTTGACCCAGCGGATGTTGGTCAGGAGGCCGAACCGGAGGAAGCGGGTGTGGAGGGCGGACAGGCAGATGCGGGTCAGGAGACCGAACAGGCCAGGACGGATCAGGAGGTCTACCCGGCGGGAGCGGGTCAGGAGGTCTACCCGGCGGGAGCGTGTCTGGAGGTCTACCCGGCGGGAGCGTGTCTGGAAGTCTACTCAGCGGGAGCCGATCTGGAGGTCGACCCGGCGGGAGCGGGTCTGGAGGTCTACCCGGCGGGAGCGTGTCTGGAGGTCTACTCGGCGGGAGCAGATCTGGAGGTCGGACAGGAGGGTGCAGGTCTAGAGGTCGACCAGCCAGAGACGGGTCAGGAGGCAGTGCCGGGGGAGTCGGGTCAGGAGGCAGGGCCGGAGGAGACGGGTCAGGAGGCAGGGCCGGAGGAGACGGGTCAGGAGGCAGGGCCGGAGGAGACGGGTCAGGAGGCAGGGCCGGAGGAGACGGGTCAGGAGGCAGGGCCGGAGGAGACGGGTCAGGAGGCCGTGCCGGAGGAGACGGGTCTGGAGGCCGTGCCGGAGGACACGGTTCAGGAGGCCGTGCCGGAGGACACGGTCCAGGAGGCCGTGCCGGGGGACACGGTTCAGGAGGCCGTGCCGGGGGACACGGTTCAGGAGGCCGTGCCGGGGGACACGGTTCAGGCGGCCGTGCCAGAGGACACGGTTCAGGCGGCCGTGCCAGAGGACACGGTTCAGGTGGCCGGGGAACCGGCTTTGGCCCGGCAACAGTCCTTGGCCCGGCAACAGTCCTTGGCCCGGCAACAGTCCTTGGCCCGGCAACAGTCCTTGGCCCGGGAACTGGCTCGGCCAGGATGACGGCCTCGGGCATTGGACGGGGCTCGAAGACAGGACGGGGCTCGAGGACAGGACGGGGAACCGGACTGGAGTCAGGCAGGGGGACAGGACTGGAGTCAGGCAAGGGGACAGGACTGGAGTCAGGCAGGGGGACAGGACTGGAGTCAGGCAGGGGGACAGGACTGGAGTCAGGCAGGGGGACAGGACTGGAGTCAGGCAGGGGGACAGGACTGGAGTCAGGCAGGGGGACAGGACTGGAGTCAGGCAGGGGGACAGGACTGGAGTCAGGCAGGGGGACAGGACTGGAGTCAGGCAGGGGGACAGGACTGGAGTCAGGCAGGGGGACAGGACTGGAGTCAGGCAGGGGGACAGGAGTGAGCTCTGGGGCTGGAGTGAGCTCTGGGGCTGGAGTGAGCTCTGGGGCTGGAGTGAGCTCTGGGGCTGGAGTGAGCTCTGGGGCTGGAGTGAGCTCTGGGGCTGGAGTGAGCTCTGGGGCTGGAGTGAGCTCTGGAGCTGGAGTGAGCTCTGGAGCCGGGACGGACACGGGGACAGACTCTGGGACGGACACGGGGGCTGGCCCAGGCAGGGAAACGGGGACTGGCCCAGGCAGGGAAACGGGGACTGGCCCAGGCAGGGAAACGGGGACTGGCCCAGGCAGGGAAACGGGGACTGGCCCAGGCAGGGAAACGGGGACTGGCCCAGGCAGGGAAACGGGGACAGGCTCAGACTGGGAAACGGGAACAGGCTCAGACTGGGAAACGGGAACAGGCTCAGACTGGGAAACGGGAACAGGCTCAGACTGGGAAACGGGAACAGGCTCAGACTGGGAAACGGGAACAGGCTCAGACTGGGAAACGGGAACAGGCTCAGACTGGGAAACGGGAACAGGCTCAGACTGGGAAACGGGAACAGGCTCAGACTGGGAAACGGGAACAGGCTCAGACTGGGAAACTGACCTAGGCAGGGAAACAGAGACAGACGTGCACTCCGGGACAGACGTGCACTCCGGGGCAGACGTGCACTCCGGGGCAGACGTGCACTCCGGGGCAGACGTGCACTCCGGGGCAGACGTGCACTCCGGGGCAGACGTGCACTCAGGGGCAGACGTGCACTCAGGGGCAGACGTGCACTCAGGGGCAGACGTGCACTCCGGGACAGAAACTTGGGCGACTCTTGAGACGGGAACAGGGACGGTCGCAGGAGCAGAGTCAGTGGCAGCCTCCAGGAGCGAGAGAAGATGAGGCGCACGGCAGAACAACCGTGGCATTAGGTACTTCAGCGCTGGATGTGGAAGCACCCCTTGGTGAGCTCGCCACGAGAAGAACCTGCTGAACAGCCCGCTCTCCTCCTCCGGGCCACACCCTGTCTCGCCTATCCAGGCCCGATAGTCCCTGAAGACCTCCCGATCCTCCCGCAAAGCCTCCTCTATACCCCGAGCGGCGGCCATCTTGGTCGACGGGGCGGCAGCCATCTTGGTCGACGGGGCGGCAGCCATCTTTTGCTGCGGGGCGGCAGCCATCTTTTGCTGCGGGGCGGCAGCCATCTTGTGCTGCGGGGCGGCAGCCATCTTGTGCTGCGGGGCGGCAGCCATCTTGTGCTGCGGGGCGGCAGCCATCTTGTGCTGCGGGGCGGCAGCCATCTTGTGCTGCGGGGCGGCAGCCATCTTGTGCTGCGGGGCGGCAGCCATCTTGTGCTGCGGGGCGGCAGCCATCTTGAGCTGCGGGGCGGCAGCCATCTTGAGCTGCGGGGCGGCAGCCATCTTGAGCTGCGGGGCGGCAGCCATCTTGAGCTGCGGGGCGGCAGCCATCTTGTGCTGCGGGGCGGCAGCCATCTTGAGCTGCGGGGCGGCAGCCATCTTGAGCTGCGGGGCGGCAGCCATCTTGTGCTGCGGGGCGGCAGCCATCTTGTGCTGCGGGGCGGCAGCCATCTTGTGCTGCGGGGCGGCAGCCATCTTGAGCTGCGGGGCGGCAGCCATCTTGAGCTGCGGAGGAGACTCAAGTCCCAGCTGTACATAGTACTCCCGGCTGATCCTCTCAATCTCCTCCTCCTCAGACTCCTCCTCCGACTCGGAGCCAAGAGACTCCCTCCACTCTCGCAGCGCCTTAAAATCCGCAAGCAACCACCGAGACGGGGGAGCGGAAGCTCGTGGCGGAAGAGGTGGACCGCGTCTAATCGCGCAGCGGCGAAAACAAACCGGGAACTCCGGTAACTGCCCGTAAGTGGACGGGCAACTCTTCCTTCTCTGCTGTGTCGTTAGTAGGTTCGGTCATTCTGTCACGATCTGCCCTTGGCAGATGACGGGAGATAGACACAGGCGCAGAGAATACTTCTAATTTGAAGTCTTTATTCATTATCCAGGCCCGACAGGCACTGAAAACCACAGACTGAAACTGAAACACAAAAACACAACCAAGGATCAGACTTCTATAAACCAGAAAACAGCAAACTACATGACACGTAACTCAAAAGCACCCAAACCCAGCATAACACAGGAAACCCCCCAACAAGGTACAGACATAAAACCCTGACAAGGAAACAGACATCAACCACAGAACCATCCAACCTACCAACCAAACCCCTGAACTAAACCCAAGAACGAACAAGGAAATACATCTACAAACAATAACGAAACATGCATACTGACATGAAACCAAACATGACACACCGACATAGAACCAGAACCCAACGTACCTGAAACAATGACCGACACTGACAAACTGACACAGACCAAACTATAAGCAGACACTAACGAACTAAACATCAAACAGGTGAGAAACCAACACAGGTGTAGAACATAGTCCCTGATTAATTTCTACTCCTAGCTGGGAGGGGGAGTGTCAACCCTGGCATGAAGGGGGACAGAGGCAGTTCGTTACACCTTTCAGCTGTCCAATTCAAACAGCAGAACATGTGTTGGTGCACAAAAGCATTTTCACTAACTTATCATGTTCACATTTTTTTGATCATTTTATATTTTAAAGGTATAGAAGAATTCCCATTTATCTACACTTTATTTTTGAACGTATTGTTTATATATATGTAGTATATAGTTTTGCTGCATTTTATTTAGACATTGCTTTATTATATGGTGGTTGGCAGTTGTGAATAACTCCTCCTGAAGCTCCACATTTTGACGTTTGGGCTTCGGCAAATATCGTCACCGACCTTCTAGCCACCTCCGTTTATATGTTACTGTAAACACTTGAGAGTAAACTGATATGTAGACTAATAACTAGTTGATTTTCAACAACCTAAATGCCTGAGATGTACCCATTTAGCCAACCAGAGGATATTTAGTTTTACCTCACATAAGAGAAGGACTCTGGAAAAAACATTAAAGTCTTCTATAATGAAATACAACGAAGCCCCCAAGATGTTGAGTTATTTTTAATCAAAACAGCACACACACCACACACACACACCACACACACACCATACACACGGGGATGGCCTACACTGGCCTGCTTGCATGTGCGTATGTGTGTGACAAATGTAAATGAGACATTGTTTCAGCCCCTCCCCCCTGCAAATGCTCCCACGCTAATTAATTGGACGTGAATAAAGGGAAGAGGTCTGGTATAATTAACCTGCCTACTGCTACTGACGCATAATTCATTATGCTGAATTTAACAAGCAGACCTCTTATCTCACTGCAGGACCCAAGTGCCGCTTATACTGCCTGCCAAGTGAATACAGATGAGCTGAGAGACTGCAGGTACAACTCACTGTTGAATGCAGAAGAGTTAGAGACTGCAGGTACAACTCACTGTTGAATGCAGAAGAGTTAGAGACTGCAGGTACAACTCACTGTTGAATACAGAAGAGTTAGAGACTGTAGGTACAACTCACTGTTGAATACAGATGAGTTGAGAGACTGCAGGTACAACTCACTGGTGAATACAGATGAGTTGAGAGACTGCAGGTACAACTCACTGTGAATACAGATGAGTTGAGAGACTGCAGATACAACTTACTGTGAATACAGATGAGTTGAGAGACTGCAGATACAACTCACTGGTGAATACAGATGAGCTGAGAGACTGCAGGTACAACTCACTGTGAATACAGATGAGTTGAGAGACTGCAGGTACAACTCACTGGTGAAAACAGATGAGTTGAGAGACTGCAGGTACAACTCACTGGTGAATACAGATCAGTTGAGAGACTGCAGGTACAACTCACTGGTAAATACAGATGAGCTGAGAGACTGCAGGTACAACTCACTGGTGAAAACAGATGAGTTGAGAGACTGCAGGTACAACTCACTGGTAAATACAGATGAGCTGAGACTGCAGGTACAACTCACTGGTGAATACAGATGAGTTGAGAGACTGCAGGTACAACTCACTGGTAAATACAGATGAGCTGAGAGACTGCAGGTACAACTCACTGGTGAAAACAGATGAGTTGAGAGACTGCAGGTACAACTCACTGGTTAATACAGATGAGCTGAGAGACTGCAGGTACAACTCACTGGTGAATACAGATGAGTTGAGAGACTGCAGGTACAACTCACTGGTGAATACAGATGAGTTGAGAGACTGCAGGTACAACTCACTGGTGAATGCAGAAGAGTTAGAGACTGCAGGTACAACTCACTGTTGAATACAGAAGAGTTAGAGACTGTAGGTACAACTCACTGTTGAATACAGATGAGTTGAGAGACTGCAGGTACAACTCACTGGTGAATACAGATGAGTTGAGAGACTGCAGGTACAACTCACTGTGAATACAGATGAGTTGAGAGACTGCAGATACAACTTACTGTGAATACAGATGAGTTGAGAGACTGCAGATACAACTCACTGGTGAATACAGATGAGCTGAGAGACTGCAGGTACAACTCACTGTGAATACAGATGAGTTGAGAGACTGCAGGTACAACTCACTGGTGAAAACAGATGAGTTGAGAGACTGCAGGTACAACTCACTGGTGAATACAGATCAGTTGAGAGACTGCAGGTACAACTCACTGGTAAATACAGATGAGCTGAGAGACTGCAGGTACAACTCACTGGTGAAAACAGATGAGTTGAGAGACTGCAGGTACAACTCACTGGTAAATACAGATGAGCTGAGACTGCAGGTACAACTCACTGGTGAATACAGATGAGTTGAGAGACTGCAGGTACAACTCACTGGTAAATACAGATGAGCTGAGAGACTGCAGGTACAACTCACTGGTGAAAACAGATGAGTTGAGAGACTGCAGGTACAACTCACTGGTAAATACAGATGAGCTGAGACTGCAGGTACAACTCACTGGTGAAAACAGATGAGTTGAGAGACTGCAGGTACAACTCACTGGTAAATACAGATGAGCTGAGAGACTGCAGGTACAACTCACTGGTGAAAACAGATGAGTTGAGAGACTGCAGGTACAACTCACTGGTTAATACAGATGAGCTGAGAGACTGCAGGTACAACTCACTGGTGAATACAGATGAGTTGAGAGACTGCAGGTACAACTCACTGGTGAATACAGATGAGTTGAGAGACTGCAGATACAACTTACTGTGAATACAGATGAGTTGAGAGACTGCAGATACAACTCACTGGTGAATACAGATGAGTTGAGAGACTGCAGGTACAACTCACTGGTGAATACAGATGAGCTGAGAGACTGCAGGTACAACTCACTGGTGAATACAGATGAGTTGAGAGACTGCAGGTACAACTTACTGGTAAATACAGATGAGCTGAGAGACTGCAGGTACAACTCACTGGTGAATACAGATGAGCTGAGAGACTGCAGGTACAACTCACTGGTGAATACAGATAAACGTCAGATAGTTGCTCACTGCCGTGTCTGGTAACTGACCTAATCATTATTGTTAGTCTGCATTTCTGCATTTCTGTGTCAGCAAACTTGATATTATTGTTGTAGTTTTGCAAGGCCACACAGTCAAGGGGTGAGGAGGAAGTTCCAGAAAGGAAATACTTGTTAATGCAGGTCCTTATGTAGAGATCCAGCCTGAAATATGTGTTATCAACTTAGAGACTCTTATCTGCATGTCCAGATTCAGAGGAAGGGTTTCTATCTGCATGTCCAGATTCAGAGGAAGGGTCTCTATCTGTGTGTCCAGATTCAGAGGAAGGGTTTCTATATGTGGGTCCAGGATTTTGCAATGAGCTTGCTTTGATATTTTACTTCCTGCCTAGAGGCCTGTTTATATTAGGTCACAATTTCCCAGATATCAAAGAACACTCATAACACGAGTTCTGTGAACCTGTAGATATCGATTACTGAGACGTCACCATCCAAGGTAGCACATGAGTTCTGTGAACCTGTAGGTATCGATTACTGAGACGTCACCATCCAAGGTAGCACATGAGTTCTGTGAACCTGTAGGTATCGATTACTGAGACGTCACCATCCAAGGTAGCACATGAGTTCTGTGAACCTGTAGATATCGATTACTGAGACGTCACCATCCAAGGTAGCACATGAGTACTGTGAACCTGTAGATATCGATTACTGAGACGCCACCATCCAAGGTAGCACATGAGTTCTGTGAACCTGTAGATATCGATTACTGAGACGCCACCATCTAAGGTAGCCTTTAGGTTTCCTAAATTCACGTGACAAAAGCCTGTCTCAAACATGCTGGTGTTAATTCAAACCCTGTGAAAATGATTATTTATGTATTATTATTTAAACTAAAATAAGTGTACAGTGCATTCTGAAAGTATTCACAGCGCTTCACTTTTTCCTCATGTTTTCATGTTACAGCATTATTGAAAAATGGATTCAGATATTAGTTTTACTGTATAATTATACACACAATATCCTATAATGATAACGTGAATCTATTAAACATATTCCAAACCGTTACCATGACACTCAAAATTGAGCTCAGTACTGTTTACTGTTTCCACTGATCATCCCAGATATGTTTCTACAACTTGATTGGAGTTGATCTGGGGTAAATTCAGTTGATTGGACGTGATTTGGAAAGACACACACCTGTCTATATCAGGTCCCACAGTAGACAGTGCATGTCAGAGCACAAACCAAGTCATGAAGTCCAAGGAGTTGTCGGTACACCTTCCAGACAGGATTGTATGGAGGCACTATTGTAGAGATAGAGTGTAAAATACAAGAGCCGAACAGATTACCTTGTAAGGAGATTTATTTGAAAATATAGAAGAATTTAACAGAACAAGTAAACTCTTTGCCCTGAGAAAAATGATAGAGACCTTCCCAGTGGGAGTCCATTTCTTTTATAGACTTTTTAGAAGCCCCTCCCAGCTTGTTTAGAAGCCCCTCCCAGCTAGGAACTCAGGTGAGATGCTCCTCCTCCTCCTACAAGTACGAAGCACTCATTACCAAAAGGCACCTGAATAACTTTCAGAATGACTTTCACATGACACAAGGATTGAACTCTTTGGCCTGAATGCCATACGTCAGGTCTGGAGGAAACCAGGCACCACTCATCACCTAGACAACACCATCCCTACAGTGAAGCATAGTGGTGACAGCATCATGTGTGGAGGAAACCAGGCACCACTCATCACCTAGACAACACCATCCCTACAGTGAAGCATAGTGGTGACAGCATCATGTGTGGAGGAAACCAGGCACCACTCATCACCTAGACAACACCATCCCTACAGTGAAGCATAGTGGTGACAGCATCATGTGTGGAGGAAACCAGGCACCACTCATCACCTAGACAACACCATCCCTACAGTAAAGCATAGTGGTGACAGCATCATGTGTGGAGGAAACCAGGCACCACTCATCACCTAGACAACACCATCCCTACAGTGAAGCATAGTGGTGACAGCATCATGTGTGGAGGAAACCAGGCACCACTCATCACCTAGACAACACCATCCCTACAGTGAAGCATAGTGGTGGTGACATCATCATGTCTGGAGGAAAACCAGGCACCACTCATCACCTAGACAACACCATCCCTACAGTGAAGCATAGTGGTGACAGCATCATGTGTGGAGGAAACCAGGCACCACTCATCACCTAGACAACACCATCCCTACAGTGAAGCATAGTGGTGACAGCATCATGTGTGGAGGAAACCAGGCACCACTCATCACCTAGACAACACCATCCCTACAGTGAAGCATAGTGGTGGTGACATCATCATGTCTGGAGGAAAACCAGGCACCACTCATCACCTAGACAACACCATCCCTACAGTGAAGCATAGTGGTGACAGCATCATGTGTGGAGGAAACCAGGCACCACTCATCACCTAGACAACACCATCCCTACAGTGAAGCATAGTGGTGACAGCATCATGTGTGGAGGAAAACCAGGCACCACTCATCACCTAGACAACACCATCCCTACAGTGAAGCATAGTGGTGACAGCATCATGTGTGGAGGAAACCAGGCACCACTCATCACCTAGACAACACCATCCCTACAGTGAAGCATAGTGGTGGTGACATCATCATGTCTGGAGGAAAACCAGGCACCACTCATCACCTAGACAACACCATCCCTACAGTGAAGCATAGTGGTGACAGCATCATGTGTGGAGGAAACCAGGCACCACTCATCACCTAGACAACACCATCCCTACAGTGAAGCATAGTGGTGACAGCATCATGTGTGGAGGAAACCAGGCACCACTCATCACCTAGACAACACCATCCCTACAGTGAAGCATAGTGGTGACAGCATCATGTGTGGAGGAAACCAGGCACCACTCATCACCTAGACAACACCATCCCTACAGTGAAGCATAGTGGTGACAGCATCATGTGTGGAGGAAACCAGGCACCACTCATCACCTAGACAACACCATCCCTACAGTGAAGCATAGTGGTGACAGCATCATGTGTGGAGGAAACCAGGCACCACTCATCACCTAGACAACACCATCCCTACAGTGAAGCATAGTGGTGACAGCATCATGTGTGGAGGAAACCAGGCACCACTCATCACCTAGACAACACCATCCCTACAGTGAAGCATAGTGGTGGCAGCCAAGAATGGGCTCACGACGTCAGAACCAGTCCAGTGAGTCCCATTTTCTTTACATTGTGTGGACGGCCGTTTATGTGTGCACCATTTAACTGGAGAAGTGATGTCACCAGGAAGCACTGTGGGATGAAGACAAGCCAGTGAAGAGTGTGATGTCATTCATGTGGACTTCAATTTTACATGTGCCACCTACTTCTATCAAATTGAGCATCTGTGACATGTGCTGGACCAAGTCGGATCCACGGCAGCGCCAACGTGTAACTTACAGGATTTGAAGGAGATTCTACTAATGTGTTCCCCTAAAGAGACTGACAGTTAAACGCTACGTCACACTCTTACATGTGTTGTACCTGAGTAGTTGTGTTTATCAAGAAGTGTGCTAAGAAAAAGCTACACTTGTGAAATGTTCACCCTCGACTGGATTCCTCCTTTCTCATTATCATATCGGCTATGACATTGTAACCTGACCCATACCTGCTCCTTAACAAATTAATTGTGTTACCTGACCCATACCTGCTCCTTAACTTAACAAATTAATTGTGTTATCTGACCCATACCTGCTCCTTAACAAATTAATTGTGTTACTTGACCCATACCTGCTCCTTAACAAATTAATTGTGTTACTTGACCCATACCTGCTCCTTAACTTAACAAATTAATTGTGTAACCTGACCCATACCTGCTCCTTAACTTAACAAATTAATTGTGTTACCTGACCCATACCTGCTCCTTAACTTAACAAATTAATTGTGTAACCTGACCCATACCTGCTCCTTAACAAATTAATTGTGTTACTTGACCCATACCTGCTCCTTAACTTAACAAATTAATTGTGTTACTTGACCCATACCTGCTCCTTAACTTAACAAATGAATTGTGTTACCTGACCCATACCTGCTCCTTAACTTAACAAATTAATTGTGTTACCTGACCCATACCTGCTCCTTAACTTAACAAATTAATTGTGTTATCTGACCCATACCTGCTCCTTAACTTAACAAATTAATTGTGTTACTTGACCCATACCTGCTCCTTAACTTAACAAATTAATTGTGTTACCTGACCCATACCTGCTCCTTAACTTAACAAATTAATTGTGTTACCTGACCCATACCTGCTCCTTAACTTAACAAATTAATTGTGTTATCTGACCCATACCTGCTCCTTAACTTAACAAATTAATTGTGTTATCTGACCCATACCTGCTCCTTAACTTAACAAATTAATTGTGTTACCTGACCCATACCTGCTCCTTAACAAATTAATTGTGTTGTGAACAAATTTTACAAGTAGATTGTTGAATATCTTTGCATTCAACAGAACAAAACATTTACCCATTTGTATAGCACTATACTGAACAGTACTACAACCTACTACTTTATTAAAAACTCATATATGAACCGCATTGTAAGTTGGCCATCAATTGTCTAATCTCAGTCCAGCACAGTAGTGTAAATATTAACATCGCAAATAGCATTGAACTAATTTTCTTAACGTAACACAAATTCAATGCAACATTTTCTAAATTGAAGGAGACACGATTCGTCAAGCACTTACAGAGCACTTGATTATTTTTGACATTAGACCCTGTTTGACCTTTCACCCCCTACAGGTACATGGCTATCATCCATCCACTGAAGCCTCGTCTGTCCGCCGCCGTTACCAAGGTGCTGATCCTGTGTATATGGGCTCTGGCTGTGGTGTTGGCTTTTCCCCTGTGCTTTTACTCCTCCATCCGTGTCCTTCCCAACCGTACCATCTGCTACGTAGCTTGGCCCCGCAGTGATTATGACTCGTTCATGTGAGTGACACAGAATCTCTACTAACCTCCTTTTGTAAGTATCATGTTGAAGTAGAAAATAATACAATGCCGATATATAGAATATGTACTGAGAGAAAATAATAAAATGCATAAATATAGAATATGTCCTGACAGAAAATAATAAAATGCATAAATATAGAATATGTCCTGACAGAAAATAATAAAATGAAGATTTATTGAATATGTCCTGACAGAAAAACCTACAATGAATATATATAGAATATGTCCTGACTGAAAAAACTACAATGCATATATATAGAATATGTCCTGAGAGAAAATAATACAATGCAGATATATAGAATATGTCCTGACAGAAAATATTAAAATGCAGATTTATAGAAAATGTCCTGACAGAAAATAATAAAATGCTGATATATAGAATATGTCCTGACAGTAAATAATACAATGCAGATATATAGAATATGTCCTGACAGAAAATATCAAAATGGAGATTTATAGAACATTTCCTAACAGAAAATATTAATGAAGATTTATATAAAATGTCCTTATAGAATATAATACAATGCAGATATATTGAATATGTCCTGACAGAAAATAATACAATGCAGATTTATAGCATATGTCCTGACAGAAAATAAAAAATGCAGATATATAGAATATGTCCTGACGGAATATAATACAATGCAGATATATTGAATATGTCCTGACAGAAAATAATACAATGCAGATTTATAGCATATGTCCTGACAGAAAATAAAAAATGCAGATATATAGAATATGTCCTGACGGAATATAATACAATGCAGATATATTGAATATGTCCTGACAGAAAATAATACAATGCAGATTTATAGCATATGTCCTGACAGAAAATAAAAAATGCAGATATATATAATAAGTCCTGACAGAAAATAATAAAATGCATTCTGAATATGTCCTGACAGAAAATAAAAAAATGCATATATATAGAATATGTCCTGACAGAAAATAATACAATGCAGATATATAGAATATGTCCTGACAGAAAATAATACAATGCTAATATATAGAATATGTCCTGACAGAAAATAATACAATGCTGATATATAGAATATGTGCTGGCAGAAAATATCAAAATGGAGATATATAGAATATGTCCTGACAGAAAATAATACAATGCTAATATATAGAATATGTGTTGACAGAAAATATGAAAATGGAGATATATAGAATATGTCCTGACAGAAAATAAAAAAATGCATATATATAGAATATGTCCTGACAGAAAATAATACAATGCTGATATATAGAATATGTGCTGACAGAAAATATCAAAATGGAGATATATAGAATATGTCCTGACAGAAAATAATAAAATGCAGATATATAGAATATGTCATAACAGAAAATAACACAATGCATAAATATAGAATATGTCCTGACAGAAAATAATAAAATGCATATATATAGAATATGTCCTGACAGAAAAAAAAATGCATATATATAGAATATGTCTTGACAGAAAATAATACAATGCATAAATATAGAATATGTCCTGACAGAAAATAATAAAATGAATATTATATATTATATTATTATATATATAATATTGGACATCTCCTACACTATCTCTATCTGTTAGTAATGGACATCACCTACACTATCTCTATCTGTTAGTAATGGACATCTCCTACACTATCTATATCTGTTAGTAATGGACATCTCCTACACTATCTCTACCTGTTAGTAATGGACATCACCTACACTATCTCTATCTGTTAGTAATGGACATCTCCTACACTATCTATATCTGTTAGTAATGGACATCTCCTACACTATCTATATCTGTTAGTAATGGACATCTCCTACACTATCTATATCTGTTAGTAATGGACATCTCCTACACTATCTATATCTGTTAGTAATGGACATCTCCTACACTATCTCTATCTGTTAGTAATGGACATCTCCTACACTATCTATATCTGTTAGTAATGGACATCTCCTACACTATCTCTATCTGTTAGTAATGGACATCTCCTACACTATCTATATCTGTTAGTAATGGACATCTCCTACACTATCTATATCTGTTAGTAATGGACATCTCCTACACTATCTCTATCTGTTAGTAATGGACATCTCCTACACTATCTATCTCTGTTAGTAATGGACATCACCTACACTATCTATATCTGTTAGTAATGGACATCTCCTACACTATCTATATCTGTTAGAAATGGACATCTCCTACACTATCTCTACCTGTTAGTAATGGACATCTCCTACACTATCTCTATCTGTTAGTAATGGACATCTCCTACACTATCTATATCTGTTAGTAATGGACATCTCCTACACTATCTATATCTGTTAGTAATGGACATCTCCTACACTATCTATATCTGTTAGTAATGGACATCTCCTACACTATCTCTATCTGTTAGTAATGGACATCTCCTACACTATCTATATCTGTTAGTAATGGACATCACCTACACTATCTATATCTGTTAGTAATGGACATCTCCTACACTATCTATATCTGTTAGTAATGGACATCTCCTACACTATCTATAACTGTTAGTAATGGACATCTCCTACACTATCTATATCTGTTAGTAATGGACATCACCTACACTATCTATATCTGTTAGTAATGGACATCTCCTACACTATCTATATCTGTTAGTAATGGACATCTCCTACACTATCTATATCTGTTAGTAATGAACATCACCTACACTATCTATATCTGTTAGTAATGGACATCTCCTACACTATCTATATCTGTTAGTAATGGACATCACCTACACTATCTATATCTGTTAGTAATGGACATCTCCTACACTATCTATATCTGTTAGTAATGGACATCTCCTACACTATCTATATCTGTTAGTAATGGACATCTCCTACACTATCTCTATCTGTTAGTAATGGACATCTCCTACACTATCTCTATCTGTTAGTAATGGACATCTCCTACACTATCTATATCTGTTAGTAATGGACATCTCCTACACTATCTATATCTGTTAGTAATGGACATCTCCTACACTATCTCTACCTGTTAGTAATGGACATCTCCTACACTATCTCTATCTGTTAGTAATGGACATCTCCTACACTATCTATATCTGTTAGTAATGGACATCTCCTACACTATCTATATCTGTTAGTAATGGACATCTCCTACACTATCTATATCTGTTAGTAATGGACATCTCCTACACTATCTATATCTGTTAGTAATGGACATCTCCTACACTATCTATATCTGTTAGTAATGGACATCACCTACACTATCTATATCTGTTAGTAATGGACATCACCTACACTATCTATATCTGTTAGTAATGGACATCTCCTACACTATCTATATCTGTTAGTAATGGACATCTCCTACACTATCTATATCTGTTAGTAATGAACATCACCTACACTATCTATATCTGTTAGTAATGGACATCTCCTACACTATCTATATCTGTTAGTAATGGACATCACCTACACTATCTATATCTGTTAGTAATGGACATCTCCTACACTATCTATATCTGTTAGTAATGGACATCTCCTACACTATCTCTATCTGTTAGTAATGGACATCTCCTACACTATCTATATCTGTTAGTAATGGACATCTCCTACACTATCTATATCTGTTAGTAATGGACATCTCCTACACTATCTATATCTGTTAGTAATGGACATCTCCTACACTATCTCTATCTGTTAGTAATGGACATCACCTACACTATCTATATCTGTTAGTAATGGACATCTCCTACACTATCTCTATCTGTTAGTAATGGACATCTCCTACACTATCTATATCTGTTAGTAATGGACATCTCCTACACTATCTATATCTGTTAGTAATGGACATCTCCTACACTATCTATATCTGTTAGTAATGGACATCTCCTACACTATCTATATCTGTTAGTAATGGACATCTCCTACACTATCTATATCTGTTAGTAATGGACATCTCCTACACTATCTCTATCTGTTAGTAATGGACATCTCCTACACTATCTATATCTGTTAGTAATGGACATCACCTACACTATCTATATCTGTTAGTAATGGACATCTCCTACACTATCTCTATCTGTTAGTAATGGACATCTCCTACACTATCTATATCTGTTAGTAATGGACATCTCCTACACTATCTATATCTGTTAGTAATGAACATCACCTACACTATCTATATCTGTTAGTAATGGACATCTCCTACACTATCTATATCTGTTAGTAATGGACATCTCCTACACTATCTCTACCTGTTAGTAATGGACATCACCTACACTATCTCTATCTGTTAGTAATGGACATCTCCTACACTATCTCTATCTGTTAGTAATGGACATCTCCTACACTATCTCTACCTGTTAGTAATGGACATCTCCTACACTATCTCTATCTGTTAGTAATGGACATCTCCTACACTATCTATATCTGTTAGTAATGGACATCTCCTACACTATCTATATCTGTTAGTAATGGACATCTCCTACACTATCTATATCTGTTAGTAATGGACATCACCTACACTATCTCTATCTGTTAGTAATGGACATCACCTACACTATCTATATCTGTTAGTAATGGACATCACCTACACTATCTATATCTGTTAGTAATGGACATCTCCTACACTATCTCTACCTGTTAGTAATGGACATCACCTACACTATCTATATCTGTTAGTAATGGACATCTCCTGCACTATCTATATCTGTTAGTAATGGACATCTCCTACACTATCTATATCTGTTAGTAATGGACATCTCCTACACTATCTATATCTGTTAGTAATGGACATCACCTACACTATCTATATCTGTTAGTAATGGACATCTCCTACACTATCTATATCTGTTAGTAATGGACATCTCCTACACTATCTATATCTGTTAGTAATGGACATCTCCTACACTATCTCTATCTGTTAGTAATGGACATCTCCTACACTATCTATATCTGTTAGTAATGGACATCTCCTACACTATCTATATCTGTTAGTAATGGACATCTCCTACACTATCTCTACTTGTTAGTAATGGACATCACCTACACTATCTATATCTGTTAGTAATGGACATCTCCTACACTATCTCTATCTGTTAGTAATGGACATCTCCTGCACTATCTATATCTGTTAGTAATGGACATCTCCTACACTATCTATATCTGTTAGTAATGGACATCTCCTGCACTATCTATATCTGTTAGTAATGGACATCTCCTACACTATCTATATCTGTTAGTAATGGACATCACCTACACTATCTCTATCTGTTAGTAATGGACATCACCTACACTATCTATATCTGTTAGTAATGGACATCACCTACACTATCTATATCTGTTAGTAATGGACATCTCCTACACTATCTCTACCTGTTAGTAATGGACATCACCTACACTATCTATATCTGTTAGTAATGGACATCTCCTGCACTATCTATATCTGTTAGTAATGGACATCTCCTACACTATCTCTATCTGTTAGTAATGGACATCTCCTACACTATCTATATCTGTTAGTAATGGACATCACCTACACTATCTATACCTGTTAGTAATGGACATCTCCTACACTATCTATATCTGTTAGTAATGGACATCTCCTACACTATCTATATCTGTTAGTAATGGACATCTCCTACACTATCTATATCTGTTAGTAATGGACATCACCTACACTATCTCTACCTTTCTCAAAACGATGTCAGCCATCTTGTAGTTAAGCTAACCCGATCTGGCTTGTTGGGGAGAAATTTGAGTTTTAGACTAAATACGATGGCAGAATGTAATTTTGAAGACGAAATGGAAGAAAGGGATTTTGAAGATCTGTTGCGTGAATCCGATGTTCGTGGCTGCCTGTACGAGCAGCAATACAGCGAAACACAGTTGCGGTTGATGGAGGAACAAGAGGCTGCTGCTGTTGCGAATTTCAGCGATGCCATTTTCTTCTTGAAGAAATAACTGAATCTGCATTAGAAACTGGACCGCCAGCTTGCGTAATAGCACCCCAGCTTTGATCCACACGAGTTTTTGAAATTTATTTCAGGATTCCGAAGGTCAATGGGAAACGCCAGCCAAAGCCCGCAGGGTAAAACGGACGCTTCAGTATAAGTGAGTATTTATTTGTTGTTAACGTCAGTTAGCTGAGCTATCGGTTATATTTACATATATGCTAGCTAGCCTATTGTAGGTGCAAATAGCTTGCGTTGCTAACATTGTGCTTATTGTTTTCAGACAATATTGCCTAACAGCCTACCGTCATTTCGTGGAATGGGTCCTGCAAGGAGAGAGACTGGGGAAAGGCTATATCGTCTTGTTTTGCCTGCCTGTGTTGTTCAGGACATCAGACAGAGATTTCCAGCTAGTGACGGACAATACTGTGGCTATCAAGAAACTGCTGAAGCTCTGAAGAGCTATGAGTGTGAAATTGTTTATATTATGTTTAAAAACAATAAAAGTTCAAACTAATCTTGGTTGTGGTTAGTGTTGTAGTCCTTTTAGTGTTGCTCTATTAAATTATATATTTGCCTAGAGTAATATTGACTGCAATTGTAGGAAAGCACTTCATATGAGGAGCCAGAGCTGTGCTCGAGACCACCTAAAGCGAGACCGAGACGAGACCGAGACCGAAGGGGGCCGAGACCGAGACGAGACCAAGACCGAAGGGGGCCGAGACCGAGACGAGACCGAGACCGAAGGTGGCCGAGACCGAGACGAGACCGATACCAAAGGGGCCGAGACCGAGACCAGTCATATCAACACTAAATAATATGACATGTTTTTGGTCCAATGACCAATGTAAAAAAAACACTTGACCAACAGCATCAGATCATCTACTGTGTTGTCATCCTGAATGAAATGAATTTTATTAAAAGAGTATGTAGGCCTATTTATTGTCTTATGTAAACATAAAATACGAAAATAAAACCATGATTTTAAAATGCACAGGCTATGATATTAACATTTCTAAAAATCGAATAAATGAAAATCCATCAAACTGTATGTCCTATGTTGATGTAGTAAATGCTAACACATTTTAGATCACAAGCGACTTGCAATCAAATGATTTGCGAATGATTGGCCGATAAACAAATCTATTTATAATTATTTATCCGTCCACAGGCACGCAGCTTCAGTTGTTTGTCTGCTTGAGCAGGACACGCAAACGAACCGGTTGCACTGCGCACAGTGTTCATTATTGTTACGAGTGCACATGAGACAGCAGCAAACTAACCCGGTTGAACTGCGCACAGTGTTCATATAGATCAGACCAAAACCCTTCCAGTTTAATAAAGATCGGACCAAAACGGGTTCAGTTTCATATAGATCGGACCATAACCGTTCCAGTTTTATGCTCTTTCTGCCGTATGCCCCCGGACTTATGTATGTCCCACGTCCTTCTGTGTGCATGAGTAATTTCATTTATCGCCCATTTGTAGTTAGCCTATTAATAATTATTGTTCATATTCGTTTAATTTCGATACAAAACAATATTTTGTTGAAGTCTCTTGTAGGCTATATGAATACACTGTGGTTCATTCGTTATTAATTATTGAGTGCAATAGGCGCATGACACATGAATGGGGCTGTATGTATTTGGCGGAATTCGTTCTGTTTATTTAGTGAAACATATTTCTTTATAAACGTACCTTTTTTTGTAGTTCAACCAAGCCAATCAGACTATTGTCTATATGTGTTCTCGTAGTATTTGTCTGTGTATCGCCCATTCAACCATTGCCATATAGGCTCAGTGAAGTGTGATCGGTGTCTGGGTACCGCAATTAGGGTACCAACGCCCAGCGGCGTGGAATTTTGGCGACAGGAAGGCAGTTTAGGTATCAGAAAACATGTAAATAGTAGTTTTATATATTGTTCGGTTTGTGATTTTGCAATTCTGAAAACGGGACAAGGTAAAATGCACGTATTTAGGAAAAGTCATGGAAGGACGTCGGCTGTAGCTTTTCAACATTATGTATGTATTTTAATTACTAACCGCTGTGTGTTTTCGGACAAATTATTTATTTGTGCTCAATGTGCTGAATATAGGCAAAACGAATATAATGGCAGATTGTGCAGACATGATCGAGCATATGTTTAAGATTGAAGTATTTACGTGAATGGGTGCACGCTCTAGCGACGCTGGGGGTGGGCTTTTCTTCAAAAGTAGATAGCCATTGGCGGGATAAGCCACATCAGAAAAAAACAGTCTGACTCTGGACGAAATACAGCCAATGGAAATACAGCCTCTACATGTCATACTTAAATATTTTTCTAGAAAAAATTGTGGGCGATAATTTCTACGCTGGTCTCGGAAGAATTTACGAGTCCTTACTGTCCGAGACCGAGTCGAGACCGAGTCCAAATGTAACCGAGACCGAGACGAGACCGAGACCTTAAAAAAGTGGTCTCGAGACCGGTCTCGAGACCGAGACCGGTCTCGAGTACTACAGCTCTGTGAGGAGCTACTCTGTTTCCACGGTCCTGTCTTGCATTGTCTTTTTAAAATTCCAGTCTAAATTTTGTTATATACATAAGATTTCCCTTTTTAACACAAATTAATTCACACAAGGGAAATAATCCAGTTGTGTGTACAGTAAGTAGTTACAGCTAAATCACATTGAGAGTAACCAGCCTCCACAAGTCTATAATGTATTACTTTGATTTACAAAAGAGTACAGGGAAATATTAAGAAATGTATATACTTTTATTAATTACAAATATTCTCTGAACTTGGGGTGGTTGATAGCCTGCAGCCACTGTTTGCACCGCTCTAAATGTTCAACGGGAAAACGATGGAAACTAACCATGTCCTTTCCTTGTGTTAGATGTACATCCCGGTACAACGCAAGGCTAGTATTTAAATTACTTTATCAAGAAACTCATCACGGAGACTCATGTTAACCGGTGTCTTCTGTTTTCCAGTCAATTAGTAGCTAGCCTTCCCTTCTGCCTGCCCTCTCGAGCCGGTAGGCGTGGCTTGGGAGTGGACTCGTAGAGCACCGAAACAAGTGCATTCTGGGATTTGGTGTATTTCATCCACATGAGCCAAAAACACATTTAATATTTTTCTCTGCCTAGAATGCACCAATTTCAAAAATCATTTCACATTTCTACTACATAAGTGACGACGATAAGTGAGAAAAATGTTTTTTCGGTGAAGTGGCCCTTTAATAATGGACATCTCCTACACTATCATGACTTTATGATCTGCTCTTGTGTCTTCTGTTCTGCCCAGGTATCATATCATTGTGATGGTGTTGGTGTACATGTTGCCCCTGTTTGTAATGGGTGTCACCTACACCATAATGGGCTTCACGCTGTGGGGTGGAGAGATTCCAGGGAACTGTTGTGACAATTACCATGGTCAGCTCCAGGCCAAAAGGAAGGTAAGACTCAAACTAAACACAACAACACAATGCTTATACGATGCTCTGTCAAATCCACTCACAGACCCGACAAATCATCTCTAAATCGAAAAAGGTTCAGATGTCTCAGGCTGTAAGAATGCTGTAATGTTGAGGAGCACTGGGAGAACTAAGGGTTAGGGTTATGTGTCACGGGTGTAAGGGTTAGGGTTATGTGTCACGGGTGGTGAACGCTAGGTTCCCACTTAGGGTATTACTGGGATGCACTTCCTGTTGTCTGGTGGTTTGTTGTGATTGCACACCCCAGGGCAAATTGTCAAGATGTGGATGTGTGTAAGGGAAGATCTGACAAGAGTGGATATGTTGAAGGTTTTTAATATAACAGTCCACAGCAAGCCACCACATCAAGTCCAGCAAAGGGATTTGAAAAGTGCATGTGATAACATGACAGGATGTGATAAACACAGAGGGAACTTATATAGTCTATCCTAATAAGGGGATGGACACCAGGTGTGTGTGATAACAGGACAGGAGGTGATAAACACAGAGGGAACTTATATAGTCTGTCCTAATGAGGGGATGGACACCAGGTGTGTGTGATAACATGACAGGAAGTGATAAACACAAAGGGGACTTATATAGTCTGTCCTAATGAGGGGATGGACACCAGGTGTGTGTGATAACATGACTGGAAGTGATAAACACAGAGGGAACTTATAGTCTGTCCTAATGAGGGGATGGACACAAGGTGTGTTTGATAACATGACAGGAAGTGATTAACACAAGCTAATGGTCAATTGTGTTTTGATATTCACCGGAACAGATATTGTAGGTATTTTATTTTGGTCCAATCATCCATAACATTCCATTTATGCCTACAAAACCATATCAACACAACTAGATAGCCAATAACACACAGCACAGATCTTCACAATGAAATAAGAATGGATCTTAGCTTTAGTGACTTCAGGTTGCCTTTTTTCGATCGACCCTATTTGTGATGTAGTGCCTTTCTGACAAGCAGCACTAGCTCTGAATGCTAATGGTGTCCTGAGGCAATATACACTTAGGCCAGTCTCGTACCAATGTCAAAGGTCAACATTTGGCTCTAAAGACTGTCTACTTTGCGATTCACAGACAAACTCAGAATGTCGGAACAGGTAAATTGTTTGTGTTGTTCCAGCTATTAGCATCAGACATGCTTTATTAAGAGGAGGGCTTGGTTATCAAAGCCAAGATATCAATCAATCAATCAATCAATCAAATTTATTTATAAAGCCCTTTTTACAACAAAAGTTGTCACAAAGTGCTTTTACAATCACCAGCCTGAATCCGACAGAGCAAACATCAACAAGTTGAACAAGTTGACACACGGCGGCTAGGAAAAACTCCCTGAAAGTCAGATTTAGGAAGAAACCTAGAGAGGAGCCAGGCTCTGAGGGATCACCAGTCCTCTTCTGGCTGGGCTGGGTCAGTTTATGACAGTACAACAAGCGAGGTGTGAAAACTGAAAACGCAAAATAGTCCGGGATGTCCAGGAGGGATGATGGATTTGATAGGACTTGGAGGAAGAAGCTCCGGTTGCACCAGCTGTTCTGTCAGCCGCACAGTCAGGGGCCCCAGGGAGGATCCGGCATATGCTCCAAGCTGGAGCGGTCCCCCTGACAGAAGTGGACACAAACACAGGGAAAGGTTGGACACTAGTTCCCTGTACAATAGTATACCGAACATAATACTTTAAAAGGAGACAGGGGGGTTAGTGAGACAATGGCCATGAACGGGTAAACCCAGGACAAGTCCAGACAGATGTTAGTAGAGACAGGACACAGGAAACATTAGACACCCTGGTTCCCTACGTCCCCGGCACCATAATATAGCAGCATAGATCTTAGAATGAGACAGGGGGGTCCAGTGAAGCTGGGGCCCTGAACAGGGTAAACCCCGAAACAGGGCCCAATAGGCCGGAAAACACCCACCCACTATGCCGAGCATCAACCCAGGGACGCCAATCGACCATGACCACTCGGGCAGGTTTAGTTTTTGCTCACAAAGTTACTCATCTCATGTTAACACTATAGGAGTGAGTCTCCTAGCTATATTCCTAGACAAAAGAAGAGCACCTCTCCAGCTAGGATGGAGTCCGTCGCTCTTCAGCAGATCAGGCTTGACCCTGTTCCTGGGCGAGTCCCAAAAACCTGGCCAATTATCCACGTAACCTATCGATTGCGACGGGCAGAACTCCGTCTTCAGCCAGCGATTGAGCTGTGAGAGTCTGCTGTAGATCTCATCACTGCCCCTAGCTGGATACAATGGTGTGATTGAGAACCAGATATATAAACACTCAATCGTTGCTGGCCAACAGGTGATATATGTTATTGGATTCTGATCCTTAAATTGCTTTTGAAGTTATTTTTTTGTCTTGGCTACAGTGGTGTAATCAGTAATTGCCCATGTTAGGATTTAGAAACACTGCCTGATTTAAAGATACCGTATTCTCTATATAGAAACCTACTTCTGAAAAAAGCCCATTGGATTTTAGTCAAAAGTAGTGCACTATATAGAAACTAGGGTATCATTTGGAATGAAGTGTGTGAACAAGGCAGACAGGAGAGAAAGTCAATTCCTAAGAGGCTCCTTGAGAGGAGATTCTGCTTGGTTATGTTACCCTCAGAGGCTGGCAGGAGAGATGGCACGTGGTCGTTTACTGGGAATTAACATGAGTGAAAAACATTTGACACAAGGCACTAGGGTTCACATTTAACCACCAATGAGAGAAATCTAACAGTCTGGACCACTTGTTGGTAGGATATTGGGTTTTGAGGAGACCTTTAATTTTACTGTGAGATTGAAACCCTTTATATCAGTCCTGATATGTTCGGTTCACCATCTACAGAATGCTGACATGTTTATTCTTTGTATCCTGAGCTTTTGGAAACACTTACAGTTGCTATCAATAACTCTTCAAAACTTCAGCAGCTCTATGTGAAAGCATATCATGTTGAACTACTGTCTGCCCCCAACATGTATATAGTAAAATATCATTACAGGAGTCTATTTATCTATTCATACCAGAGACCTTAGTGCCAAAGAAATAAACATCACCAAATTTGGATTTATATACAATATAACAAATGTTACTACTCTTCAAATGTTTGCATCAAGTTGGAGGCAATGCTTTGTTCTTTCAGCCCAGACACTGTTGTCATTGAGCAAAGCACAGGGCTATTGCTATTTTCCTCTAAGGTTTCTATAATTGTGCGGTCATAAAACAAGTAATTGCAGCTTAAGGAGGTGAAAGCAAGGTCTTGTCATTACCGATGTTTATTTGATGCATACAGGCAGCATTGGCTTAATGCCATTTTGGAGACATTATGTAGATGTAAGTATTGCAGTCACCAATAAGGATTGGCGTGTTTCTGAATGCATAAAAGGATGGCTAACATTATGTATGTTTCAAAAGTTTGATGTTACAGTGTGATTAGGCAAAGACAAATAACACAATATTGTTTGGATGTTTGTCTGTCGAAATGGAAATAAAACAATTCTGCCACCGTTTCGTTACTCCCCCTAGTTCTCAGCAAATGAGAGGCCTCTGATGTAATAGTTTAGGTCCTTAATGTGGCTCCTGGTCTGATGTAATAGAGGAGGCCTCTGTCTCAATAGTTTAGGTCCTTAATGTGGCTCCTGGTCTGATGTAATAGAGGAGGCCTCTGTCTCAATAGTTTAGGTCCTTAATGTGGCTCCTGGTCTGATGTAATAGAGGAGGCCTCTGTCTCAATAGTTTAGGTCCTTAATGTGGCTCCTGGTCTGATGTAATAGAGGAGGCCTCTGTCTCAATAGTTTAGGTCCTTAATGTGGCTCCTGGTCTGATGTAATAGGAGAGGCCTCTGTCTCAATAGTTTAGGTCCTTAATGTGGCTCCTGGTCTGATGTAATAGAGGAGGCCTCTGTCTCAATAGTTTAGGTCCTTAATGTGGCTCCTGGTCTGATGTAATAGAGGAGGCCTCTGTCTCAATAGTTTAGGTCCTTAATGTGGCTCCTGGTCTGATGTAATAGAGGAGGCCTCTGTCTCAATAGTTTAGGTCCTTAATGTGGCTCCTGGTCTGATGTAATAGAGGAGGCCTCTGTCTCAATAGTTTAGGTCCTTAATGTGGCTCCTGGTCTGATGTAATAGAGGAGGCCTCTGTCTCAATAGTTTAGGTCCTTAATGTGGCTCCTGGTCTGATGTAATAGAGGAGGCCTCTGTCTCAATAGTTTAGGTCCTTAATGTGGCTCCTGGTCTGATGTAATAGAGGAGGCCTCTGTCTCAATAGTTTAGGTCCTTAATGTGGCTCCTGGTCTGATGTAATAGAGGAGGCCTCTGTCTCAATAGTTTAGGTCCTTAATGTGGCTCCTGGTCTGATGTAATAGAGGAGGCCTCTGTCTCAATAGTTTAGGTCCTTAATGTGGCTCCTGGTCTGATGTAATAGAGAGGCCTCTGTCTCAATAGTTTAGGTCCTTAATGTGGCTGCTGGTCTGATGTAATAGAGGAGGCCTCTGTCTCAATAGTTTAGGTCCTTAATGTGGCTCCTGGTCTGATGTAATAGAGGAGGCCTCTGTCTCAATAGTTTAGGTCCTTAATGTGGCTCCTGGTCTGATGTAATAGAGGAGGCCTCTGTCTCAATAGTTTAGGTCCTTAATGTGGCTCCTGGTCTGATGTAATAGAGGAGGCCTCTGTCTCAATAGTTTAGGTCCTTAATGTGGCTCCTGGTCTGATGTAATAGAGGAGGCCTCTGTCTCAATAGTTTAGGTCCTTAATGTGGCTCCTGGTCTGATGTAATAGAGGAGGCCTCTGTCTCAATAGTTTAGGTCCTTAATGTGGCTCCTGGTCTGATGTAATAGAGGAGGCCTCTGTCTCAATAGTTTAGGTCCTTAATGTGGCTCCTGGTCTGATGTAATAGAGGAGGCCTCTGTCTCAATAGTTTAGGTCCTTAATGTGGCTCCTGGTCTGATGTAATAGAGGAGGCCTCTGTCTCAATAGTTTAGGTCCTTAATGTGGCTCCTGGTCTGATGTAATAGAGGAGGCCTCTGTCTCAATAGTTTAGGTCCTTAATGTGGCTCCTGGTCTGATGTAATAGAGGAGGCCTCTGTCTCAATAGTTTAGGTCCTTAATGTGGCTCCTGGTCTGATGTAATAGAGGAGGCCTCTGTCTCAATAGTTTAGGTCCTTAATGTGGCTCCTGGTCTGATGTAATAGAGGAGGCCTCTGTCTCAATAGTTTAGGTCCTTAATGTGGCTCCTGGTCTGATGTAATAGAGGAGGCCTCTGTCTCAATAGTTTAGGTCCTTAATGTGGCTCCTGGTCTGATGTAATAGAGGAGGCCTCTGTCTCAATAGTTTAGGTCCTTAATGTGGCTCCTGGTCTGATGTAATAGAGGAGGCCTCTGTCTCAATAGTTTAGGTCCTTAATGTGGCTCCTGGTCTGATGTAATAGAGGAGGCCTCTGTCTCAATAGTTTAGGTCCTTAATGTGGCTCCTGGTCTGATGTAATAGAGGAGGCCTCTGTCTCAATAGTTTAGGTCCTTAATGTGGCTCCTGGTCTGATGTAATAGAGGAGGCCTCTGTCTCAATAGTTTAGGTCCTTAATGTGGCTCCTGGTCTGATGTAATAGAGGAGGCCTCTGTCTCAATAGTTTAGGTCCTTAATGTGGCTCCTGGTCTGATGTAATAGAGGAGGCCTCTGTCTCAATAGTTTAGGTCCTTAATGTGGCTCCTGGTCTGATGTAATAGAGGAGGCCTCTGTCTCAATAGTTTAGGTCCTTAATGTGGCTCCTGGTCTGATGTAATAGAGGAGGCCTCTGTCTCAATAGTTTAGGTCCTTAATGTGGCTCCTGGTCTGATGTAATAGAGGAGGCCTCTGTCTCAATAGTTTAGGTCCTTAATGTGGCTCCTGGTCTGATGTAATAGAGGAGGCCTCTGTCTCAATAGTTTAGGTCCTTAATGTGGCTCCTGGTCTGATGTAATAGAGAAGGCCTCTGATGTAGGGGTGTTCATGTGTGTAACCCATCAGTGTTAAATTGTTTGCATCCTTAACTGCCTCTGGGAATTTTAAACATAAACACTGTCAACCCCACGAGGAGATAGGTGCCGACATACATTGTAAAGCCACCAGTGGAACTGGGCTAGGGTTAGTGGAACCGGGGTAGGGTTAGGGCTGGTGGAACTGGGTTAGGGTTAGTGAATCCGGGCTAGGGTTAGGGTTAGTGGAACCGGGCTATGGTTAGGGTTAGTGGAACCGGGCTAGGGTTAGTGGAACCGGGCTAGGGTTAGGGTTAGTGGAACTGGGCTAGGGTTAGTGGAACTGGGTTAGGGTTAGTGAAACCGGGCTAGGGTTAGGGCTGGTGGAACTGGGTTAGGGTTAGTGGAACTGGGTTAGGGTTAGTGGAACTTGGTTTGTGTTAGTGGAACTGGGCTAGGGTTAGTGGAACTGGGCTAGGGTTAGTGTTAGTGGAACTGGGCTAGGGTTAGTGGAACCGGGCTAGGGTTAGTGGAACTGGGCTAGGGTTAGTGGAATCGGGCTAGGGTTAGTGGAACTGGGCTAGGGTTAGGGTTAGTGGAACCGGGCTAGGGTTAGTGGAACCGGGCTAGGGTTAGTGGAACCGGGCTAGGGTTAGTGGAACCGGGCTAGGACTAGTGGAACCGGGCTAAAGTTAGGGTTAGTGGAACCGGGCTAGGGTTAGGGCTGGTGGAACTGGGTTAGGGTTAGTGGAACCGGGCTAGGGTTAGGGCTGGTGGAACTGGGTTAGGGTTAGTGGAACTGGGCTAGGGTTAGTAGAACTGGGCTAGGGTTAGTGGAACCGGGCTAGGGTTAGGGCTGGTGGAACTGGGTTAGGGTTAGTGGAACTGGGCTAGGGTTAGTGGAACTGGGCGAGGATTAGTGGAACTGGGCTAGGGTTACAGGAACTGGGTTAGTGGAACTGGGCTAGGGTTACTGGAACTGGGCGAGGATTAGTGGAACTGGGCTAGGGTTACAGGAACTGGGTTAGGGTTAGTGGAACTGGGCTAGGGTTAGTGGAACTTGGCTAGGGTTAGTGGAACTGAGCTAGGGTTAGTAGAACTGGGCTAGGGTTAGTGGAACTGGGCTAGGGTTAGTAGAACTGGGCTAGGGTTAGTGGAACTTGGCTAGGGTTAGTAGAACTGAGCTAGGGTTAGTAGAACTGGGCTAGGGTTAGTGGAACTGGGCTAGGGTTAGTGGAACTGGGCTAGGGTTAGTAGAACTGGGCTAGGGTTAGTGGAACTGGGCTAGGGTTAGTAGAACTGGGCAAGGGTTAGTGGAACTGAGCTAGGGTTAGTAGAACTGGGCTAGGGTTAGTGGAACTGGGCTAGGGTTAGTAGAACTGGGCTAGGGTTAGTGGAACTGGGCTAGGGTTAGTGGAACTGAGCTAGGGTTAGTAGAACTGGGTTAGGGTTAGTAGAACTGGGCTAGGGTTAGTGGAACTGGGCTAGGGTTGGTGAAACTGGGCTAGGGTTGGTGGAACTGGGCTAGGGTTGGTGGAACTGGGCTAGGGTTGGTGGAACTGGGCTAGGGTTAGTGGAACTGGGCTAGGGTTAGTGGAACCGGGCTAGGGTTAGTGGAACTGGGCTAGGGTTAGTGGAACTGGGCTAGGGTTAGTGGAACTGGGCTAGGGTTAGTGGAACTGGGCTAGGGTTAAGGGAACTGGGCTAGGGTTAGTGGAACTGGGCTAGGGTTAGTGGAACTGGGCTAGGGTTAGTGGAACTGGGCTAGGGTTAGTGGAACTGGGCTAGGGTTAGTGGAACTGGGCTAGGGTTAGTAGAACTGGGCTAGGGTTAGTGGAACTGGGCTAGGGTTAAGGGAACTGGGCTAGGCTTAGTGGAACTGGGCTAGGGTTAGTGGAACTGGGTTAGGGTTAGTGGAACTGGGCTAGGGTTAGTAGAACTGGGCTAGGGTTAGGGCTGGTGGAACTGGGTTAGGGTTAGTGGAACTGGGTTAGGGTTAGTGGAACTTGGTTTGTGTTAGTGGAACTGGGCTAGGGTTAGTGGAACTGGGCTAGGGTTAGGGTTAGTGGAACTGGGCTAGGGTTAGTGTTAGTGGAACTGGGCTAGGGTTAGTGGAACCGGGCTAGGGTTAGTGGAACTGGGCTAGGGTTAGTGGAACCGGGCTAGGGTTAGTGGAACTGGGCTAGGGTTAGGGTTAGTGGAACCGGGCTAGGGTTAGTGGAACCGGGCTAGGGTTAGTGGAACCGGGCTAGGGTTAGTGGAACCGGGCAAGGACTAGTGGAACCGGGCTAAAGTTAGGGTTAGTGGAACCGGGCTAGGGTTAGGGCGGGTGGAACTGGGTTAGGGTTAGTGGAACTGGGCTAGGGTTAGTAGAACTGGGCTAGGGTTAGTGGAACCGGGCTAGGGTTAGGGCTGGTGGAACTGGGTTAGGGTTAGTGGAACTGGGCTAGGGTTAGTGGAACTGGGCGAGGATTAGTGGAACTGGGCTAGGGTTACAGGAACTGGGTTAGTGGAACTGGGCTAGGGTTACTGGAACTGGGCGAGGATTAGTGGAACTGGGCTAGGGTTACAGGAACTGGGTTAGGGTTAGTGGAACTGGGCTAGGGTTAGTGGAACTTGGCTAGGGTTAGTGGAACTGAGCTAGGGTTAGTAGAACTGGGCTAGGGTTAGTGGAACTGGGCTAGGGTTAGTAGAACTGGGCTAGGGTTAGTGGAACTGGGCTAGGGTTAGTGGAACTGGGCTAGGGTTAGTAGAACTGGGCTAGGGTTAGTGGAACTGGGCTAGGGTTAGTAGAACTGGGCTAGGGTTAGTGGAACTGGGCTAGGGTTAGTGGAACTTGGCTAGGGTTAGTGGAACTGAGCTAGGGTTAGTAGAACTGGGCTAGGGTTAGTGGAACTGGGCTAGGGTTAGTGGAACTGAGCTAGGGTTAGTAGAACTGGGTTAGGGTTAGTAGAACTGGGCTAGGGTTAGTGGAACTGGGCTAGGGTTGGTGAAACTGGGCTAGGGTTAGTGGAACTGGGCTAGGGTTGGTGGAACTGGGCTAGGGTTAGTGGAACTGGGCTAGGGTTAGTGGAACTGGGCTAGGGTTAGTGGAACTGGGCTAGGGTTAAGGGAACTGGGCTAGGGTTAGTGGAACTGGGCTAGGGTTAGTGGAACTGGGCTAGGGTTAGTGGAACTGGGCTAGGGTTAAGGGAACTGGGCTAGGGTTAGTGGAACTGGGCTAGGGTTAGTGGAACTGGGCTAGGGTTGGTGGAACTGGGCTAGGGTTAGTGGAACTGGGCTAGGGTTAGTGGAACTGGGCTAGGGTTAGTAGAACTGGGCTAGGGTTAGTGGAACTGGGCTAGGGTTAAGGGAACTGGGCTAGGGTTAGTGGAACTGGGCTAGGGTTAGTGGAACTGGGTTAGGGTTAGTGGAACTGGGCTAGGGTTAGTAGAACTGGGCTAGGGTTAGGGCTGGTGGAACTGGGTTAGGGTTAGTGGAACTGGGTTAGGGTTAGTGGAACTTGGTTTGTGTTAGTGGAACTGGGCTAGGGTTAGTGGAACTGGGCTAGGGTTAGGGTTAGTGGAACTGGGCTAGGGTTAGTGTTAGTGGAACTGGGCTAGGGTTAGTGGAACCGGGCTAGGGTTAGTGGAACTGGGCTAGGGTTAGTGGAACCGGGCTAGGGTTAGTGGAACTGGGCTAGGGTTAGGGTTAGTGGAACCGGGCTAGGGTTAGTGGAACCGGGCTAGGGTTAGTGGAACCGGGCTAGGGTTAGTGGAACCGGGCTAGGACTAGTGGAACCGGGCTAAAGTTAGGGTTAGTGGAACCGGGCTAGGGTTAGGGCGGGTGGAACTGGGTTAGGGTTAGTGGAACTGGGCTAGGGTTAGTAGAACTGGGCTAGGGTTAGTGGAACCGGGCTAGGGTTAGGGCTGGTGGAACTGGGTTAGGGTTAGTGGAACTGGGCTAGGGTTAGTGGAACTGGGCGAGGATTAGTGGAACTGGGCTAGGGTTACAGGAACTGGGTTAGTGGAACTGGGCTAGGGTTACTGGAACTGGGCGAGGATTAGTGGAACTGGGCTAGGGTTAGAGGAACTGGGCTAGGGTTAGTGGAACTGGGCTAGGGTTAGTAGAACTGGGCTAGGGTTAGTGGAACTTGGCTAGGGTTAGTAGAACTGAGCTAGGGTTAGTAGAACTGGGCTAGGGTTAGTGGAACTGGGCTAGGGTTAGTGGAACTGGGCTAGGGTTAGTGGAACTGGGCTAGGGTTAGTGGAACTGGGCTAGGGTTAGTAGAACTGGGCTAGGGTTAGTGGAACTGAGCTAGGGTTAGTAGAACTGGGCTAGGGTTAGTGGAACTGGGCTAGGGTTAGTAGAACTGGGCTAGGGTTAGTGGAACTTGGCTAGGGTTAGTGGAACTGAGCTAGGGTTAGTAGAACTGGGCTAGGGTTAGTGGAACTGGGCTAGGGTTAGTGGAACTGAGCTAGGGTTAGTAGAACTGGGTTAGGGTTAGTAGAACTGGGCTAGGGTTAGTGGAACTGGGCTAGGGTTGGTGTAACTGGGCTAGGGTTAGTGGAACTGGGCTAGGGTTGGTGGAACTGGGCTAGGGTTAGTGGAACCGGGCTAGGGTTAGTGGAACCGGGCTAGGGTTAAGGGAACTGGGCTAGGGTTAGTGGAACTGGGCTAGGGTTAGTGGAACTGGGCTAGGGTTAGTGGAACTGGGCTAGGGTTAAGGGAACTGGGCTAGGGTTAGTGGAACTGGGCTAGGGTTAGTGGAACTGGGCTAGGGTTGGTGGAACTGGGCTAGGGTTAGTGGAACTGGGCTAGGGTTAGTGGAACTGGGCTAGGGTTAGTGGAACTGGGCTAGGGTTGGTGGAACTGGGCTAGGGTTAGTGGAACTGGGCTAGGGTTAGTGGAACTGGGCTAGGGTTAGTAGAACTGGGCTAGGGTTAGTGGAACTGGGCTAGGGTTAAGGGAACTGGGCTAGGGTTAGTGGAACTGTGCTAGGGTTAGTGGAACTGGGTTAGGGTTAGTGGAACTGGGCTAGGGTTAGTAGAACTGGGCTAGGATTAGGGTTAGAGGAACTGGGCTAGGGTTAGTGGAACTGGTTTACGGGAACGTAAAACCCTATCCACTCTGCACTTATACATATGTGAAGTTCTGTAATTAGTCCCACAACCTAAAACCAAGGGATTAAAATGAGTATAAATATGGATCCACATCTGTTTTCGTGACTTATGATTGTAAACCAAATCCGTAAATCCAGGTCAAATATTGTTTGTGACATCTACATTTTTCACCATCCACTTAGCAAACATGTCCGCTAACTGGATGTTTTTTGTTAAACTTTAAACGCTGTTGTGCGTCTATAGCCCAGATGGACGGCCTTTGCTGCGATACTGGAATTGATTATCATGTCCAATGTTCAACCATTATATCACACCCAATGTTCGACCATTATATCATGTCCAATGTTCAACCATTATATCATGCCCAATGTTCAACCATTATATCATGCCCAATGTTCAACCATAATATCATGCCCAATGTTCAACCATTATATCATGCCCAATGTTCAACCATTATATCATGCCCAATGTTCAACCATAATATCATGCCCAATGTTACCTAATTCACTCGGCCCATTCTTATGTTCAATTAACAGTAAATCGATGCCTGTCTGCAATGGTTTACTATCATTATCATTTACATTTCCATTTTGCGCATTTAGAAGACGCTCTTATCCAGAGCGACTTAAAATAAGTGCAGGCATTTCACATATAGCTAAAACACACATCAAAAGGCGATAAGTACGTTGATCCTGGGTGGGTGCAGGGGGAAGTGCTAGAGATAGAAGGGGTGCTAGGAGAGGAGGAATGGGTGATAATCGTAGAAGAATGATTGGGTAGTGAAGTTTCGAACAGGCGAGAGTTGTGGAGCTCCATTTATGGAGCTACTGGAGGTACAGTTTGAAGAGGAATGTTTTTAGACGGTTTTTGAAGATTGGTAGAGAGTCCAATGATCTAATCTCCAGAGTGGAGTTGTTCCAAGGCCCATTAAGGTCTAGCCCAATGTGCGTGGTGCCGGCGGCCATCGTGGGCGTCGTGCCGGCGGCCTTCGTGGGCATCGTAGCGGCGGCCCTCGTGGGCGTCGTAGCGGCGGCCCCCATGGGCGTCGTAGCGGTGGCCCTCGTGTGCGGCGTGGCGGCCGCCATCATGAGCGTCGTGGCGGTGACCATCGTGAGCGTCGTGGTGTAGCGGTAGCCATCACGGGCGCTGGCTTGGCGACTGCCATCACGGGCGTCGGCGTAGCTGCGGCCATATCGGACGTCGGCGTAGCTGCGGCCATCTCGGGCGTCGGCGTAGCTGCGGCCATCTCGGGCGTAGGCGTTGCTGCGGGCATCTCGGGCGTAGGCGTATCTGAGGCCCTCTCCGGCGTAGCTGAGGCCCTCTCCGGCGTAGCTGAGGCCATCTCCCGTGTAGCTGAGGCCATCTCCCGCGTAGCTGAGGCCATCTCCCGCATAGCTGAGGCCATCTCGGCTGCTGGCATGGCAACGGTGGCCATCTCGGCCGCTGGCGTGGCAACGGCGGCCATCTCCCGCGTAGCTGAGGCCATCTCGGGTGCTGGCGTGGCAACGGTGGCCATCTCGGCCGCTGGCGTGGCAACGGCGGCCATCTCGGGCGCTGGCGTGGCAACGGCGGCCATCTCGGGCGCTGGCGTGGCAACGGCGGCCATCTCGGGCGCTGGCATGACAACGGCGGCCATCTCGGGCGCTGGCGTGGCAACGGCGGCCATCTCGGGCGCTGGCGTGACAACGGCGGCCATCTCGGGCGCTGGCGTGGCAACGGCGGCCATCTTGGGCGCTGGCGTGGCAACGGCGGCCATCTTGGGCGCTGGCGTGGCAACGGCGGCCATCTCGGGCGCTGGCGTGGCAACGGCGGCCATCTCGGTCACTGGCGTTTGTAAGTCCAGCCATGCCCCCCACCACCTCCTAATCACCTCCGGGGGCTGTTTATGCAAACCCTGTGGATTTCACTGTCCCCGAGGTAGGAGGCCGAAATGGGTCATCACCCAGCTGGAGCTGGGGTTTTTGCTGTAGCTCCAGGGCATTAGCTCCAGCCCTGGAACAGTGGGCGGCATCTTTTGAGGCTCCAGGACTGTGGGTGGCGCTGGTCCCACAGGTGGCTCCACCCGGCGCCTCTCACTTAGCACCGGGCTTGCATGGTGTTTTGGCGCCACCTTCTGGCTGGGTCCAGCGCGTAGGTCTTCCTCCGCGGCCCCTTTAGCCCCCTCCTAAAATATTTTTTGGGGTGCTTTAGGGATGTTCCCGTGCTCAGTCCTTCGGGGAACCGCGGACCCGTTGTAGCTGGTCCTGGTAGCCTCATCGGCCCGTCCCAGCCGGCGTCCGGTGTAGCTGGAACCAGCCGGTATAGGACGGGATCCCACCGCAGGACGCCTTCTAGGGAGTCCTCCTCCACTCTCTCGTAGACGGCTTGGTCATCATCTGAAGAGAGGGAGTCGGACCCCCAATCGCCCTGCCATGTATGAAGCCGGTCCCACTGTTCCGTGATGTGACCGGGAGCTTCATAACTCGGAGCGCTATAGCTTGCCCCTCCGAGATATCCACTCCCGGTATTTCTCTGCTGGCTCTTTGGGTGGTTCAGCATTCTGTCACGCACTGATCGGCGTAGTGTGGAATAAGCCATGAGCAGAGTCGTCGAATCCAGTTCAATATAAGTATTTATTATAAAGAACACAAAACAAACCGAGAACGGCGGAAAACACTAAACTGTCGGACTGAAATGAAAATGCGCATAAAGCGACTTAAACAAACATACTACAATACCTCCAGTAGCGCAAACACACTCACCACATATAGCTCGTGACATCTAACAATGCTGAACAAGGAGTGACTTGTCCGCTCACCTTTTATAACCCACTAATGATAACACAAACCAGCTGTGAATGACAAAAGGCAAACAAGGAAGTGAATCACCGAATTACAGTGTGGCCACGCCCCCACACCACTCGTGACAATATAATGGTTTACTATCATTATCATGTATGGTATATAATGGTTTAATATCATTATCATGTATGGTATATAATGGTTTAATATCATTATCATGTATGGTATATAATGGTTTAATATCATTGTCATGTATGGTATATAACTGTTTACTATCATTATCATGTATGGTATATTATGGTTTAATATCATTATCATGTATGGTATATAATGGTTTAATATCATTATCATGTATGGTATATAATGGTTTAATATCATTATCATGTACGGTATATAATGGTTTAATATCATTATCATGTATGGTATATAATGGTTTAATATCATTATCATGTACGGTATATAATGGTTTAATATCATTATCATGTATGGTATATAATGGTTTAATATCATTATCATGTACGGTATATAATGGTTTAATATCATTATCATGTATGGTATATAATGGTTTACTATCATTATCATGTACGGTATATAATGGTTTACTATCATTATCATGTACGGTATATAATGGTTTACTATCATTATCATGTATGGTATATAATGGTTTAATATCATTATCATGTATGGTATATAATGGTTTACTATCATTATCATGTATGGTATATATTGGTTTAATATCATTATCATGTATGGTATATAATGGTTTACTATCATTATCATGTATGGTATATAATGGTTTACTATCATTATCATGTATGGTATATAATGGTTTACTATCATTATCATGTATGGTATATAATGGTTTACTATCATTATCATGTATGGTATATAATGGTTTATTATCGTTATCATGTATGGTATATAATGGTTTACTATCATTATCATGTATGGTATATAATGGTTTACTATCATTATCATGTATGGTATATAATGGTTTAATATCATTATCATGTACGGTATATAACTGTTTACTATCATTATCATGTACGGTATATAATGGTTTAATATCATTATCATGTACGGTATATAATGGTTTACTATCATTATCATGTATGGTATATAATGGTTGAATATCATTATCATGTACAGTATATAACTGTTTACTATCATTATCATGTATGGTATATAATGGTTTAATATCTTTATCATGTATGGTATATAATGGTTTAATATCATTATCATGTATGGTATATAATGGTTTAATATCATTATCATGTACGGTATATAACTGTTTACTATCATTATCATGTATGGTATATAATGGTTTACTATCATTATCATGTATGGTATATAATGGTTTAATATCATTATCATGTATGGTATATAATGGTTTACTATCATTATCATGTATGGTATATAATGGTTTAATATCATTATCATGTACGGTATATAACTGTTTACTATCATTATCATGTACGGTATATAATGGTTTAATATCATTATCATGTACGGTATATAATGGTTTACTATCATTATCATGTATGGTATATAATGGTTTAATATCATTATCATGTACGGTATATAACTGTTTACTATCATTTTCATGTATGGTATATAATGGTTTACTATCATTTTCATGTACGGTATATAATTGTTTACTATCATTTTCATGCATGGTATATAATGGTTTTACTGTCTGGGCATTGTCATGTATTTAATGACGCCAATCAAAAGGTTGAAGAATAAATACTACTCTTGCATCTTAGGTTGCGACTAAGAGATCTTACGTTTGGCCAATTAATTATTATTAGAAGAACAGGTCAGATCGGTAGTGTCAGGAAGCCTTGAATAGCTACAAAAGCCACATTAGTCTCAACAATTGCTCATCATCTATGAGATGACGTCAAAGGCTTTGAAACTTAATTTCTTTAGAATTTATTATTTGGCCAATCTCTCCGCTGTGCAGATAAGGCCTGGTGCAGCTATTTGTGGTCCCTGTCTTGTGACTAACACACAACACGTCTCTCCCTAAGAGATGCCAGATGACAAACTCCTCAAATACATGTGTAAGTTCATAACCTTGTCTCTATATATAGTGGAGTCTATGTGTACGTGGTATATATATTATATTTATGGGGAGAACTGGCTGTTATATATATTCTGCTCAAAAAAATAAAGGGAACACTTTGACAACACAATGTAACTCCAAGTCAATCACACTTCTGTAAAGTAAAACTGTCCACTTAGGAAGCAACACTGATTGACAATTAATTTCACATGCTGTTGTGCAAATGGAATAGACACCAGGTGGAAATTATAGGCAATTAGCAAGACACCCCCAATAAAGGAGTGGTTCTGCAGGTGGTGACCACAGACCACTTCTCAGTTCCTATGCTTCCTGGATGATGTTTTGGTCACTTCTGAATGCTGGCGGTGCTTTCACTCTAGTGGTAGCATGAGACGGAGTCTACAACCCACACAAGTGGCTCAGGTAGTGCAGCTCATCCAGGATGGCCCATCAATGTGAGCTGTGGCAAGAAGGTTTGCTGTGTCTGTCAGCAAACCTCTTTGCCACTAAATCTGCTGTTTGGCATAAGTGATGCCCACACTGCCCTACAAACTACATTTCCCCTGTTTTCCACCTCTCCAACCATAACTTCTAGGCTATTTCACTTTGAGTAAAGTTACTTTTCCGGTTTTCCTTAGTAGTGTAGCATAGTATTCCATAAGTTCTGTATGTCACTTTCTATATGAAGCAAAGCATTGTATTCCATAAGTTCTGTATGTCACTTTATCGAAGTAGCATAGCATAGTATTCCATACGTTCTGTATGTCACGTTCTATATGAAGCACAACATAGTAATCCATAAATTCTGTATGTCACTTTCTCTATGAAGCATAGCATAGTAATCCATAAGTTCTGTATGTCACTTTATGTAAGTAGCAGAGCATAGTATTCCATAAGTTCTGTATGTCACTTTCTCTATGAAGCATAGCATAGTAATCAATAAGTTCTGTATGTCACTTTCTCTATGAAGCATAGCATAGTATTCCATAAGTTCTGTATGTCACTTTCTCTATGAAGCATAGTATTCCATAAGTTCTGTATGTCACTTTCTATATGAAGCAAAGCATTGTATTCCATAAGTTCTGTATGTCACTTTATCGAAGTAGCATAGCACAGTATTCCATACGTTCTTTATGTCACGTTCTATATGAAGCACAGCATAGTAATCCATGAAATTCTGTATATCACTTTCTCTATGAAGCATAGCATAGTAATCCATAAATTCTGTATGTCACTATCTCTATGAAGCATAGCATAGTAATCCATAAATTCTGTATGTCACTTTATATAAGTAGCATAGCATAGTATTACATAAGTTCTGAATGTCACTTTCTCTATGAAGCATAGCATAGTATTCCATAAGTTCTGTATGTCACTTTATCTAAGTAGCATAGCATAGTATTCCATAAATCCTGTATGTTACTTTCTCTATAAAGCATAGCATTGTAATCCATAAGTTCTGTATGTCACTTTCTATATGAAGCATAGCATAGTAATCCATACGATCTGTATGTCACTTTATCTAAGTAGCATAGCATAGTATTCCATAAATCCTGTATGTCACTTTCTCTATGAAGCATAGCATTGTAATCCATGAATTCTGTATGTCACTTTTTTATGAAGCATAGCATTTGAATCCATAAATTCTGTATGTCACTTTATCTAAGTACTAGCATAATATAGTATTCCATAAGTTCTGTATGTCACTTTATGTAAGTAACATAGCATAGTATTCCATAAGATCTATATGTCACTTTCTATATGAAGCATAGCATTGTATTCCATAAGTTCTGTATGTCACTTTCTATATGAAACAAAGCATAGTATTCCATAAGTTCTGTATGTCATTTTCTATATGAAGCATAGCATAGTAATCCATAAGTTCTGTATGTCACTATCTAAGTAGCATAGCATAGTATTCCATAAATCCTGTATGTCACTTTCTCTATGAAGCATAGCATTGTAGTCCATGAATTCTGTATGTCACTTTCTCTATGAAGCATAGCATAGTAATCCATAAATTCTGTATGTCACTTTTTTATGAAGCATAGCATTATAATCCATAAATTCTGTATGTCACTTTATCTAAGTAGTAGCATAGCATAGTATTCCATAAGTTCTGTATGTCACTTTCTCTATAAAGCATAGCATAGAAATCCATAAGTTCTGTATGTCACTTTCTCTATGAAGCATAGCATAGTAATCCATAAGTTCTGTATGTCACTTTCTCTATGAAGCATAGCATAGTATTCCATAAGTTCTGTATGTCACTTTCTCTATGAAGCATAGCATAGTATTCCATAAGTTCTGTATGTCACTTTCTATATGTAGCATCGCATAGTAATCCATAAGTTCTGTATTTCACTTGCTATATGAAGCATAGCATAGTATTCCATAAGTTCTGTATGTCACTTTCTATATGAAGCATAGCATAGTAATCCATACGATCTGTATGTCACTTTATCTAAGTAGCATAGCATAGTATTCCATAAATCCTGTATGTCACTTTCTCTATGAAGCATAGCATTGTAATCCATGAATTCTGTATGTCACTTTTTTATGAAGCATAGCATTTGAATCCATAAATTCTGTATGTCACTTTATCTAAGTACTAGCATAGCATAGTATTCCATAAGTTCTGTATGTCACTTTATGTAAGTAGCATAGCATAGTATTCCAAAAGATCTGTATGTCACTTTCTCTATGAAGCATAGCATAGTATTCCATAAGTTCTGTATGTCACTTTCTATATGAAGCATAGCATAGTATTCCAAAAGTTCTGTATGTCACTTTATCTAAGTAGCATAGCATAGTATGCCATAAGTTCTGTATGTCACTTTCTATATGAAGCATAGCATAGTATTCCATAAGTTCTGTATGTCACTTTCTATATGAAGCATAGCATTGTATTCCATAAGTTCTGTATGTCACTTTCTATATGAAACAAAGCATAGTATTCCATAAGTTCTGTATGTCATTTTCTATATGAAGGATAGCATAGTAATCCATAAGTTCTGTATGTCACTATCTAAGTAGCATAGCATAGTATTTCATAAATCCTGTATGTCACTTTTTCTATGAAGCATAGCATTGTAGTCCATGAATTCTGTATGTCACTTTCTCTATGAAGCATAGCATAGTAATCCATAAATTCTCTATGTCACTTTTTTATGAAGCATAGCATTATAATCCATAAATTATGTATGTCACTTTATCTAAGTAGTAGCATAGCATAGTATTCCATAAGTTCTGTATGTCACTTTATGTAAGTAGCATAGCATAGTATTCCATAAGATCTGTATGTCACTTTCTCTATGAAGCATAGCATAGTATTCCATAAGTTCTGTATGTCACTTTCTATATGAAGCATAGCATAGTATTCCATAAGTTCTGTATGTCACTTTATCCAAGTAGCATAGCATAGTATGCCATAAGTTCTGTATGTCACTTTCTATATGAAGCATAGCATTGTATTCCATAAGTTCTGTATGTCACTTTCTATATGAAACAAAGCATAGTATTCCATAAGTTCTGTATGTCATTTTCTATATGAAGCATAGCATAGTAATCCATAAGTTCTGTATGTCACTTTATCTAAGTAGCATAGCATAGTATTCCATAAGTTCTGTATGTTACTTTCTCTATGAAGCACAGCATAGTAATCCATAAGTTCTGTATGTCACTTTATCTAAGTAGCATGGCATAGTATTCCATAAGTTCTGTATGTCACTTTCTCTATAAAGCATAGCATAGAAATCCATAAGTTCTGTATGTCACTTTCTCTATGAAGCATAGCATAGTAATCCATAAGTTCTGTATGTCACTTTCTCTATGAAGCATAGTATAGTAATCCATAAGTTCTGTATGTCACTTTCTATATGAAGCATAGCATAGTATTCCATAAGTTCTGTATGTCACTTGTCAACTCATTTATTTCCCAGAATTTTTCTCCCTCATGCTTTTGTGTTGTTATCATTGTAAGCAATGCTACATACTGGTTTCCTCTAGTTTAATTTATTGTTAGTAATTTAATTGCTTTACACAAAATAATTAAATATTTTGTCTGTTACTGCATTATTTAAAATTCATTTTCATTCAGTATTTATTACTGTTTACTGTTTTACTGTGTACCGAACAATTAATGATGGTTTCTCTGTAGTTTTTTCTAGTTTTAAACAGCATCAACTTTGCCTCCAAATGGTTATTGTGAAATGTGAGGTCTTGCAGGAATTCAATGGTAATATTCAGAATAAAATGAATAAGGAAAGGCGAGACATACTTTATTTAGCATAGCTACTGGGCGCATAAATAAACTGTATGTATTCTCATCTCTCATCTCATCTTCAACCGCTTATCCGGGGTCGGGTCGCGGGGGTAGCAGCTCTAGCAGGGGACCCCAAACTTCCCTTTCCCGGGCAACATTAGCCAGCTCTGACTGGGGAATCCCGAGGCGTTCCCAGGCCAGTGTGGAGATATAATCTCTCCACCTAGTCCTGGGTCTTCCCCGAGGTCTCCTCCCAGCTGGACGTGCCTGGAACACCTCTCTAGGGAGGCGCCCAGGTGGCATTCGTACAAGATGCCCGAACCACCTCAACTGGCTCCTTTCTATGCAAAGGAGCAGCGGCTCTACTCCGAGTTCCTCTCGGATGACTGAGCTTCTCACCCTATCCCTAAGGGAGAGGCCAGCCACCTTTCTGAGAAAACCCATTTCGGCCGCTTGTACCCGCGATCTAGTTCTTTCGGTCATGACCCAGCTTTCATGACCATAGGTGAGGGTAGGAACAAAGATTGACCGGTAGATCGAGAGCTTTGCCTTTCGGCTCAGCTCTCTTTTCGTCACAACGGTGCGGTGAAGCGAATGCAACACCGCCCCCGCTGCTCCGATCCTCCGACCAATCTCCCGCTCCATTGTTCCCTCACTCGCGAACAAGACCCCGAGGTACTTGAACTCCTTCACTTGGAGTAAGGACTCATTCCCTACCCGGAGTAGGCACTCCACCGGTTTCCTGCTGAGAGTCATGGCCTCAGATTTAGAGGTGCTAACCCTCATCCCAGCCGCTTCACACTCGGCTGCGAACCGATCCAGTGAGTGCTGAAGGTCACCGACCGCTGAGGCCCTCAGGACCACATCATCCGCAAAAAGCAGTGATGTGACCATCAGCCCACCGAACGGGAACCCCTCCCCCCCATGACTACGCCTTGATATCCTGTCCATGAATATTACAAACAGGATTGGTGACAAAGCGCAGCCCTGGCGGAGGCCAACCCCCACCTGGAACGAATCCGACTTACTGCCGAGGACACGGACACAGCTCATGCTTTGAGCGTACAGAGATTGGATGGCCCTGAGAAGAGACCCCCTCACCCCATACTCCCGCAGCACCTCCCACAAAAGATCCCGGGGTACCCGGTCATACGCCTTCTCCAGATCCACAAAACACATGTAGACTGGATGGGCATACTCCCAGGCCCCCTCCAGGATCCTTGCGAGAGTAAAGAGCTGGTCCGTGGTTCCCCGGCCAGGACGAAAACCGCATTGTTCCTCTTCAATCTGAGGTTCGACTATTGGCCGAACCCTCCTTTCCAGCACTTTGGAGTACACTTTACCAGGGAGGCTGAGGAGTGTGATACCTCTGTAATTGGCACACACTCTCTGGTCCCCCTTTTTAAAGAGGGGAACCACCACCCCGGTCTGCCACTCCTCTGGCACTGTCCCAGACTTCCATGCAATGTTGAAGAGGCGTGTCAACCAAGACAGCCCTTCCCCACCCCAGGGAAACTGACGATGACCCTCCATCAGCCTCCAGCTCTGCCTCTGTACTAGAGGGCGTGTAGGTCGGATTCAGGAGCTCCTCAAAATGCTCTTTCCAGCGCCCGATCACATCATCAGTTGAGGTCAACAGTGTCCCATCCTTACTGTACACAGCTGTATGTATTCATACACTTTTTCTGGTTATTTGATTAGTCTGATTATTCAAATCAGTTAGATTTTTCTTGACTTAATACCGAACATTTGCTTTGGGCTAACCCTGACAATTTTAACATATTGTGCCAGAATTGTTTTAAACTTTTGACACTTGTCATTGATAACCAGGATTCTCTTTTCTAAATCAACTTTCCCGGTATTAAACTGTATATTCATTCGACACATTTACTGAACTTAATGAATTTTCTTTCCTTATTTTTTTCCGGAGCTGTAATTAGCATTAGGAGCATAACAATAAACACTAACCCTAACCCTAAACATAACCCTAACCCTAAACATAACCCTAACCCTGAACATAACCCTAACCCTAAACATAACACTAACCCTAAACATAACCCTAACCCTAAACATAACCCTAACCCTGAACATAACACTAACCCTAAACATAACCCTAACCCTAAACATAACCCGAACCCTAAACATAACACTAACCCTAAACATTACCCTAACCCTAAACATAACCCTAACCCTGAACATAACACTAACCCTAAACATAACCCTAACCCTAAACATAACCCGAACCCTAAACATAACCCTAACCCTAAACATAACACTAACCCTGAACATAACACTAAACCTAAACATAACACTAAACCTAAACATAACACTAAACCTAAACATAACACTAACCCTGAACATAACACGAACCCTAAACATAACACGAACCCTAAACATAACACTAACCCTAAACATAACACTAACCCTAACCCTAAACATAACCCTAACCCTAACCCTAAACATAACACTAACCCTGAACATAACCCTAACCCTAACCCATAACCCTAACCCTAAACATAACACTAACCCTAACCCTAACCCTAAACATAACACTAACCCTGAACATAACCCTAACCCTAAACATAACACTAACCCTAAACATAACACTAACCCTAAACATAACCCTAACCCTAAACATAACCCTAACCCTAAACATAACACTAACCCTGAACATAACCCTAACCCTAAACATAACCCGAACACTAACCCTAACCCTAACCCTAAACATAACACTAACCCTGAACATAACCCTAACCCTAAACATAACCCTAACCCTGAACATAACCCTAACCCTAAACATAACACTAACCCTAAACATAACACTAACCCTGAACATAACACTAACCCTAAACATAACCCTAAACATAACACTAACCCTGAACATAACCCTAACCCTAAACATAACACTAACCCTAAACATAACACTAACCCTGAACATAACACTAACCCTAAACATAACACTAACCCTAAACATAACCCTAACCCTAAACATAACACTAACCCTAACCCTAAACATAACACTAACCCTGAACATAACACTAACCCTAAACATAACACTAACCCTAAACATAACACTAACCCTAAACATAACACTAACCCTGAACATAACACTAACCCTAAACATAACACTAACCCTAAACATAACACTAACCCTAACCCTAAACATAACACTAACCCTGAACATAACACTAACCCTAAACATAACACTAACCCTAAACATAACCCTAACCCTAAACATAACCCTAACCCTGGGGTGGCAAGGTGGCCTAGTGGTTAAGGAATTGGACTTGGGTCTGGAAGGTCTAATGCCCCAACCATAAAGAAAACCTTACTTGTTCTGTCCTTGAGCAAGACAGTTAACCCTAAAATGCTCCTCGGGCGCTGCTGACGTGGAAGTCGAATCAAGTAACTCGGGGTTGGGTAAAATGCAGAGGACACATTTTAGTTGAAGGCATTGAGTTGTACACCTGGTGATATTGGTCTATTCCTAACGATAACCCATTAGAAGTGTCTGTCACAATGTCCCTCACATCAGAATGTCTTTCACATTAGTTTCAAAACATCTATTTACAGGAGTGTTTTTTGGCATTCTCAGCTCAGTTGAATTTGATTCACGTGGTGTTTTACTTCACGGTTAGAGGACCCCAAAACCAAGCTCTTATTTAATAGAAATTAGCATGTAAAACTAACCATTACACTCATCTCATCAACATATTTTCTGTTCTCCTGAGGCAGGAAACAGAATTCATTACCGTTACCGTTTAACTAAACCTGTTTTGGGTAGCATGTTAATCTGCCAGTTGGTTCCATTTCACCAAGTGTGTGTTTACCTGTGTGTACCAATGCCATGGTAAGGTCACCCAGATAACACATCTCCACTCTAATCTCAATTGTTTCTGGTACTGGGAACCTTCTCTGCATTCTCTGCCACCCTATGGTGTTGTCACTAATGAATAAAGTCATCCCAGTGAGTTTCTGGTAACACATTTATATTCTTGCATTTAAATTCTCACTTCTATAGTATCTGGCTCTTTCTCTTCACTGTGTTTGCTAAAATGTTGTTGTTGCCACAGATCTCTGTTACCGAGTGGTCGATAAACCTCTTTATTTTCATAGCGTAAAATGAACTAAAAAGGAACCCACTTACCTGAATCTCTATGGACCCAGTCAGCCCAGTCATTGAGGACATTGAAGAGATTGAGGTCATTGACGTTATTGAGGACATTGTGGCCATTGAAGACATTGAGGTTGTGAGGGCATTCAGGACATTGAGGTCATTGAGGTTATTGTTGTTTTTTATTAGCGTAACCACTTAAGTGTAAACTTAAACTTCCTGGTTAAATATCTTTCTGATCTGTTGTTTACAAATTAGAATCTAGATTAGTGGAGGTTTTGCTAGGAAGGGCTCTGGTCAAATGCAGGTCACTATAAAAAGAAAATACAATAAATGTGACATGTTGACTACCTGTGTATCGTCTCTATTGGTTATTATAGGACATGACCTTATGTAGCTGTGGGCAATAACTGGCATTTTATTTGGTGTGCTAGTATCACATGGTTGTCCTTCCAGAACACACTGAGACCACCACATGCTATGTACGGACTGCCCTTTTGTGCAGTACTGTTGATATGCCACCTAGGTCTGGGCTGAAAATTCTGTTGCAAAATCTTTTATCGACTAAGGCAAACAGAACAAACAGGAAGGTCTCTTTTTGTCAAACAGATTGTTTTGTTTAGTTAGTTTTTTGTTTGTTTGGTGAAATAAATGCATGTTTATTCTGTTGCTCAAATACTACAGGCGTTTAAATACAGTCCTGGAATGTTACAGAAGACAAGCTCAACTGAGGGTAGAGTGGGAACAATGCCAGATTAATTTGACCCGGCTCTAGTTGACAGGCCATGTGAAGTAATATTATGTTGCCTTGTTTTAATTACTGGGTGTGCACCAGTTAGCTTGAATCAACTCAATATTTCGAGGCATCCACCAGCCCCAACCTTGACCCAAAGTAATCACTCCTGTTTCTTTCAAAGGAATTGCTGACATTTGGAACTGCAATGGAAGTTATGATAAAATATATACTGTATGTTTTGTATTTTATCCCAAAAGGTTTTCCCTTAAGATTGTTTTCCTTTACTTGCCGTTGTTCTTTGTCTCTCTGCTAGACTAGGATTTGTCATGTGAAGCGATCGCAACTGTTCTAAGCCTCTGAGTTTTTGGATGAAACAATGAAAATCCCTCCTGTTCAAATCCTCAGCCGTGAGAAGCAACCATCTCTTACTTTTCCTGTACTTGTTTTCGATCCACTTCTTGTTGCTGTCAGTGGTAGAGGGAGAATTAATCTAAAAATAGAATGAAGAGAGGGGCAGAATGTGTTTGTATCTGTCGGCTGTCAAACTGTCAGTGCGTTGGTTTGCGGACCAGACACCGTGTGTGTTTCCTGTTATCCATGTTTTTACATTGTGACTGGAATTGGAAACATATTGCAATTTTCTTCCACGCTGTTTTGATGGCACATTTATCACTAATAGCGGCAGCAGTTGTTTCAGGCACCCTAACCCTAAGTCTTAGTTTTTATTTGGATGTTTTTTATGATTGGGCAGGTAGTGCAGATACATTATGTATGTGTGTAGTTTTCATTTTATTTGTGTGATATCCAGTTTATATTTGTTTCTCTGACTTATTACTGCAACATTCAGTGGAAATGGTACCGGGTGTCACTAGTGGTGAACTCTAGGTTCCCACTCGGGTGGTTTTATGGGGTAAACTTCTTGGTTTCCAACGATTCTGTTCTGTTATTAGCACAGCTGGTTCTTGTTAGCTAATCACCAGGGATATTTCATTCAGTAGGTTGGGATGGCACATTGTTCGGCATTGTATTTGACATAGATTAGTTTAAGTCCTGTTATTTTATTTTGTGAGTGCTGTTCCCTAAATCACTGTATTGATTACAGTGTTTAATTGTTTAAATTTGTGTTCCGTGTTTGTTTTGATGGTGTGCTTTTACATGAACACCATGAACGAGTTCAACAGCTGCAGCAAATGGCTTTTACCTACACTACACCCTTGAAGTCAATGCCAATTTTGTATTATCAGACTGCTTGCTCAAACAGGAAGTATATACCACAATCCTTATGTGCTAGAGGGAGTGCACTCTATGGTCTTCTACCTTATTTGAACACACAGGGGCCAAAATCAGAAGTTGCTGTGCGATGATGAGGCAAGCCAACCATACAGAATCTGATTACTAGTACCCTTGGTTAATACTGGCTGGTTCCACCACCCTCTGTGGAACCATATCTGATTACTATACCCTTGGTTAATACTTGCTGGTTCCACCACCCTCTGTAGAACCATATTTGATTACTATACCCTTGGTTAATACTGGCTGGTTCCACCACCCTCTGTGGAACCATATCTGATTACTATACCCTTGGTTAATACTTGCTGGTTCCACCACCCTCTGTAGAACCATATTTGATTACTATACCCTTGGTTAATACTGGCTGGTTCCACCACCCTCTGTTGAACCATATCTGATTACTAGTACCCTTGGTTAATAGTGGCTGGTTCCACCACCCTCTGTGGAACCATATCTGATTACTATACCCATGGTTAATACTGGCTGGTTCCACCACCCTCTGTGGAACCTCAGGGCTAATCTAGAAGCATGAATCCTGATGTCCCCGTAATCAACTAGTGACTATACATTGCGTTCCAAATTATTATGCAGATTATATTTTACATTGATTATCCTAAATAGTTGATGCAAATGACAGTCAGTATATTTAAGAAGTCACCAATCGTTAGGGTATGAGTTGAATTTCATCGAACCTGAATAACAAACAATCAACACTCACCTAACCTGACACACAACATGAAACAATGAGAAGCCCAGTGCCAACCACACCCAGTGACTTAAATACACCACCTAATTATCAAACCACACCCAGTGACTTAAATACACCACCTAATTATCAAACCACACCCAGTGACTTAAATACACCACCTAATTATCAAACCACACCCAGTGACTTAAATAGACCACCTAATTATCAAACTACACCCAGTGACTTACATACACCACCTAATTATCAAACCACACCCAGTGACTTAAATACACCACCTAATTATCAAACCACACCCAGTGACTTAAATACACCACCTAATTATCAAACCACACCCAGTGACTTAAATACACCACCTAATTATCAAACCACACCCAGTGACTTAAATAGACCACCTAATTATCAAACCACACCCAGTGACTTAAATACACCACCTAATTATCAAACCACACCCAGTGACTTAAATAGACCACCTAATTATCAAACCACACCCAGTGACTTACATACACCACCTAATTATCAAACCACACCCAGTGACTTAAATAGACCACCTAATTATCAAACCACACCCAGTGACTTACATACACCACCTAATTATCAAGCCACACCCAGTGACTTACATACACCACCTAATTATCAAACCACACCCAGTGACTTACATACATCACCTAATTATCAAACCACACCCAGTGACTTACATACACCTCCTAATTATCAAGCCACACCCAGTGACTTACATACACCACCTAATTATCAAACCACACCCAGTGACTTACATACACCACCTAATTATCAAACCACACCTAGTGACTTACATACACCTCCTAATTATCAAACCAAACCCAGTGACTTAAATAGACCACCTAATTATCAAACCACACCTAGTGACTTACATACACCTCCTAATTATCAAACCAAACCCAGTGACTTAAATACACCACCTTATTATCAAACCACACCCAGTGACTTAAATAGACCACCTAATTATCAAACCACACCCAGTGACTTACATACACCACCTAATTATCAAACCACACCCAGTGACTTAAATACACCACCTAATTATCAAACCACACCCAGTGACTTAAATACACCACCTAATTATCAAACCACAGCCAGTGACTTAAATACACCACCTAATTATCAAACCACAGCCAGTGACTTAAATACACCACCTAATTATCAAACCACACCCAGTGACTTAAATACACCACCTAATTATCAAACCACATCCAGTGACTTACATACACCACCTAATTATCAAACCACACCCAGTGATTTACATACACCACCTAATTATCAAACCACAGCCAGTGACTTACATACATCACCTAATTATCAAACCACACCCAGTGACTTACATACACCACCTAATTATCAAACCACACCCAGTGATTTACATACACCACCTAATTATCAAACCACAGCCAGTGACTTACATACACCACCTAATTATCAAACCACACCCAGTGACTTACATACACCACCTAATTATCAAACCACACCCAGTGACTTAAATACACCACCTAATTATCAAACCACACCCAGTGACTTATATACACCACCTAATTATCAAACCACACCCAGTGACTTACATACACCACCTAATTATCAAACCACATCCAGTGACTTACATAGACTACCTAATTATCAAACTACACCCAGTGACTTACATACACTACCTAATTATCAAACTACACCCAGTGACTTACATACACCACCTAATTATCAAACCACAGCCAGTGACTTACATACACCACCTAATTATCAAACCACACCCAGTGACTTATATACACCACCAGTTATCAAACCACACCCAGTGACTTACATACACCACATAATTATTCAACCACACCCAGTGACTTACATACACCACCTAATTATCAAACCACACCCAGTGACTTACATACACCACCTAATTATCAAACCACAGCCAGTGACTTACATACACCACCTAATTATCAAACCACACCCAGTGACTTACATACACCACCTAATTATCAAAAGAATAAAAGGCACCATAGTCACATACTGGTTATAGGGCACCATAGTCACAGACTGGTTATAGGGCACCATAGTCACATACTGGTTATAGGGCACCATAGTCACAGACTGGTTATATGGCACCATAGTCACAGACTGGTTATATGGCACCATAGTCACATACTGGTTATAGGGCACCATAGTCACAGACTGGTTATAGGGCACCATAGTCACATACTGGTTATAGGGCACCATAGTCACATACTGGTTATAGGGCACCATAGTCACAGAATGGTTATAGGGCACCATAGTGGCAGACTGGTTATAGAGCACCATAGTCACAGACTGGTTATAGGGCACCATAGTCACATACTGGTTATAGGGCACCATAGTCACAGACTGGTTATAGGGCACCATAGTACTGGGGCACCATAGTCACATACTGGTTATAGGGCACCAGTCACATACTGGTTATAGGGCACCATAGTCACATACTGGTTATAGAGCACCATAGTCACATACTGGTTATAGAGCACCATAGTCACAGACTGGTTATATGGCACCATAGTCACAGACTGGTTATAGGGCACCATAGTCACATACTGGTTATAGGGCACCATAGTCACATACTGGTTATAGGGCACCATAGTCACAGACTGGTTATAGGGCACCATAGTCACAGACTGGTTATAGAGCACCATAGTCACAGACTGGTTATAGGGCACCATAGTCACAGACTGGTTATAGGGCACCATAGTCACAGACTGGTTATAGGGCACCATAGTCACAGACTGGTTATAGGGCACCATAGTCACAGAATGGTTATAGGGCACCATAGTCACAGACTGGTTATAGGGCACCATAGTCACAGACTGGTTATAGGGCACCATAGTCACAGACTGGTTATAGGGCACCATAGTCACAGACTGGTTATAGAGCACCATAGTCACAGACTGGTTATAGGGCACCATAGTCACAGACTGGTTATAGGGCACCATAGTCACAGACTGGTTATAGGGCACCATAGTTATAGGGCACTGTCACAGACTGGTTATAGGGCACCATAGTCACATACTGGTTATAGGGCACCATAGTCACAGACTGGTTATAGGGCACCATAGTCACATACTGGTTATAGGGCACCATAGTCACAGACTGGTTATAGGGCACCATAGTCACAGACTGGTTATAGGGCACCATAGTCACATACTGGTTATAGGGCACCATAGTCACAGACTGGTTATAGGGCACCATAGTCACATACTGGTTATAGGGCACCATAGTCACAGACTGGTTATAGGGCACCATAGTCACATACTGGTTATAGGGCACCATAGTCACATACTGGTTATAGGGCACCATAGTCACATACTGGTTATAGGGCACCATAGTCACATACTGGTTATAGGGCACCATAGTCACATACTGGTTATAAGGCACCATAGTCACAGACTGGTTATAGAGCACCATAGTCACAGACTGATTATATGGCACCATAGTCACATACTGGTTATAGGGCACCATAGTCACAGAATGGTTATAGGGCACCATAGTCACAGACTGGTTATAGGGCACCATAGTCACAGACTGGTTATAGGGCACCATAGTCACAGAATGGTTATAGAGCACCATAGTCACAGACTGGTTATAGGGCACCATAGTCACAGACTGGTTATAGGGCACCATAGTCACAGACTGGTTATAGGGCACCATAGTCACATACTGGTTATAGAGCACCATAGTCAGACTGGTTATAGAGCACCATAGTCACATTCTGGTTATAGAGCACCATAGTCACAGACTGGTTATAGGGCACCATAGTCACAGACTGGTTATATGGCACCATAGTCACAGACTGGTTATAGGGCACCATAGTCACAAACTGGTTATAGGGCACCATAGTCACATACTGGTTATAGAGCACCATAGTCACAGACTGGTTATAGGGCACCATAGTCACAGACTGGTTATAGGGCACCATAGTCACAGACTGGTTATATGGCACCATAGTCACAGACTGGTTATAGGGCACCATAGTCACAGACTGGTTATAGGGCACCATAGTCACAGACTGGTTATAGGGCACCATAGTCACAGACTGGTTATAGGGCACCATAGTCACAGACTGGTTATAGGGCACCATAGTCACAGACTGGTTATATGGCACCATAGTCACATACTGGTTATAGAGCACCATAGTCACAGACTGGTTATATGGCACCATAGTCACATACTGGTTATAGAGCACCATAGTCACAGACTGGTTATATGGCACCATAGTCACAGACTGGTTATAGGGCACCATAGTCACATACTGGTTATAGAGCACCATAGTCACAGACTGGTTATATGGCACCATAGTCACAGACTGGTTATAGGGCACCATAGTCACAGACTGGTTATATGGCACCATAGTCACAGACTGGTTATATGGCACCATAGTCACAGACTGGTTATATAGCACCATAGTCACAGACTGGTTATAGGGCACCATAGTGGCAGACTGGTTATAGGGCACCATAGTCACAGACTGGTTATATAGCACCATAGTCACATACTGGTTATAGGGCACCATAGTCACATACTGGTTATAGGGCACCATAGTCACAGACTGGTTATAGGGCACCATAGTCACAGACTGGTTATAGAGCACCATAGTCACAGACTGGTTATAGAGCACCATAGTCACGACTGGTTATAGGGCACCATAGTCACATACTGGTTATAGGGCACCATAGTCACAGACTGGTTATAGGGCACCATAGTCACAGACTGGTTATAGGGCACCATAGTCACAGAATGGTTATAGAGCACCATAGTCACGACCGGTTATAGGGCACCATAGTCACAGACTGGTTATATGGCACCATAGTCACAGAATGGTTAAAGGGCACCATAGTGGCAGACTGGTTATAGAGCACCATAGTCACAGACTGGTTATAGGGCACCATAGTCACAGACTGGTTATAGGGCACCATATTCATAGACTGGTTATAGGGCACCATAGTCACATACTGGTTATAGGGCACCATAGTCACATACTGGTTATAGGGCACCATAGTCACAGACTGGTTATAGGGCACCATAGTCACAGACTGGTTATATGGCACCATAGTCACATACTGGTTATAGGGCACCATAGTCACATACTGGTTATAGGGCACCATAGTCACATACTGGTTATAGGGCACCATAGTCACAGACTGGTTATATGGCACCATAGTCACATACTGGTTATAGGGCACCATAGTCACATACTGGTTATAGGGCACCATAGTCACATACTGGTTATAGGGCACCATAGTCACATACTGGTTATAGGGCACCATAGTCACATACTGGTTATAGGGCACCATAGTCACATACTGGTTATAAGGCACCATAGTCACAGACTGGTTATAGAGCACCATAGTCACAGACTGATTATATGGCACCATAGTCACATACTGGTTATAGGGCACCATAGTCACAGAATGGTTATAGGGCACCATAGTCACAGACTGGTTATAGGGCACCATAGTCACAGACTGGTTATAGGGCACCATAGTCACAGAATGGTTATAGAGCACCATAGTCACAGACTGGTTATAGGGCACCATAGTCACAGACTGGTTATAGGGCACCATAGTCACAGACTGGTTATAGGGCACCATAGTCACATACTGGTTATAGAGCACCATAGTCACAGACTGGTTATAGAGCACCATAGTCACATTCTGGTTATAGAGCACCATAGTCACAGACTGGTTATAGGGCACCATAGTCACAGACTGGTTATATGGCACCATAGTTACAGACTGGTTATAGGGCACCATAGTCACAAACTGGTTATAGGGCACCATAGTCACATACTGGTTATAGAGCACCATAGTCACAGACTGGTTATATGGCACCATAGTCACAGACTGGTTATAGGGCACCATAGTCACAGACTGGTTATAGGGCACCATAGTCACAGACTGGTTATAGGGCACCATAGTCACAGACTGGTTATAGGGCACCATAGTCACAGACTAGTCACAGACTGGTTATAGGGCACCATAGTCACACTGGTTATAGGCACCATAGTCACAGACTGGTTATAGGGCACCATAGTCACAGACTGGTTATAGGGCACCATAGTCACAGACTGGTTATAGAGCACCATAGTCACAGACTGGTTATATGGCACCATAGTCACATACTGGTTATACTGGTTATAGGGCACCATAGTCACATACTGGTTATAGAGCACCATAGTCACAGACTGGTTATATGGCACCATAGTCACAGACTGGTTATAGGGCACCATAGTCACATACTGGTTATAGAGCACCATAGTCACAGACTGGTTATATGGCACCATAGTCACAGACTGGTTATAGGGCACCATAGTCACAGACTGGTTATATGGCACCATAGTCACAGACTGGTTATATGGCACCATAGTCACAGACTGGTTATATAGCACCATAGTCACAGACTGGTTATAGGGCACCATAGTGGCAGACTGGTTATAGGGCACCATAGTCACAGACTGGTTATATAGCACCATAGTCACATACTGGTTATAGGGCACCATAGTCACATACTGGTTATAGGGCACCATAGTCACAGACTGGTTATAGGGCACCATAGTCACAGACTGGTTATAGAGCACCATAGTCACAGACTGGTTATAGAGCACCATAGTCACGACTGGTTATAGGGCACCATAGTCACATACTGGTTATAGGGCACCATAGTCACAGACTGGTTATATAGCACCATAGTGGCAGACTGGTTATAGAGCACCATAGTCACAGACTGGTTATAGGGCACCATAGTCACAGACTGGTTATAGGGCACCATAGTCACAGACTGGTTATAGGGCACCATAGTCACAGAATGGTTAAAGGGCACCATAGTCACAGACTGGTTATAGAGCACCATAGTCACAGACTGGTTATAGGGCACCATAGTCACAGACTGGTTATAGGGCACCATATTCATAGACTGGTTATAGGGCACCATAGTCACAGACTGGTTATAGGGCACCATAGTCACAGACTGGTTATAGGGCACCATAGTCACAGACTGGTTATAGAGCACCATAGTCACAGACTGGTTATAGGGCACCATAGTCACAGACTGGTTATAGGGCACCATAGTCACAGACTGGTTATAGGGCACCATAGTCACATACTGGTTATAGGGCACCATAGTCACATACTGGTTATAGGGCACCATAGTCACAGACTGGTTATAGGGCACCATAGTCACAGACTGGTTATAGGGCACCATAGTCACAGACTGGTTATAGGGCACCATAGTCACAGACTGGTTATAGGGCACCATAGTCACAGACTGGTTATAGGGCACCATAGTCACAGACTGGTTATAGGGCACCATAGTCACATACTGGTTATAGGGCACCATAGTCACATACTGGTTATAGGGCACCATAGTCACTGGTTAGACTGGTTATAGGGCACCATAGTCACAGACTGGTTATAGGCACCATAGTCACAGACTGGCACCATAGTCACAGACTGGTTATAGGGCACCATAGTCACAGACTGGTTATAGGGCACCATAGTCACATACTGGTTATAGGGCACCATAGTCACAGACTGGTTATAGGGCACCATAGTCACAGACTGGTTATAGGGCACCATAGTCACATACTGGTTATAGGGCACCATAGTCACAGACTGGTTATAGGGCACCATAGTCACAGACTGGTTATAGGGCACCATAGTCACAGACTGGTTATAGGGCACCATAGTCACAGACTGGTTATAGACTGGTTATAGGCACCACCAGACTGGTTATAGGGCACCATAGTCACAGACTGGTTATAGGGCACCATAGTCACAGACTGGTTATAGGGCACCATAGTCACAGACTGGTTATAGGGCACCATAGCACCATAGTCAGACTGGTTATAGGGCACCACTGGTTATAGGGCACCATACTGGTTATAGGGCACCATAGTCACAGACTGGTTATAGGGCACCATAGTCACAGACTGGTTATAGGGCACCATAGTCACAGACTGGTTATAGGGCACCATAGTCACAGACTGGTTATAGGGGTAGGGCACATAGTACTGGTTATAGGGCACCATAGTCACAGACTGGTTATAGGGCACCATAGTCACATACTGGTTATAGGGCACCATAGTCACAGACTGGTTATATAGTTATTATATAGGGCACCATAGTCACAGACTGGTTATAGGGCACCATAGTCACAGACTGGTTATAGGGCACCAGTACTGGTTATAGGGCACCACTGGTTATACTGGTCACAGACTGGTTATAGGGCACCATAGTCACATACTGGTTATAGGGCACCATAGTCACAGACTGGTTATAGGGCACCATAGTCACAGACACATCATACAGACTGGCACCATAGTTATAGGGCACCATAGTCACAGACTGGTTATAGGGCACCATAGTCACATACTGGTTATAGAGCATAGTCACAGACTGGTTATAGGCACATACTGGTTATAGAGCACCATAGTCACAGACTGGTTATATGGCACCATAGTCACAGACTGGTTATAGGGCACCATAGTCACAGACTGGCACCATAGTCACAGACTGGTTATATGGCACCATAGTCACAGACTGGTTATAGGGCACCATAGTCACAGACTGGTTATAGAGCACCATAATCACAGACTGGTTATATGGCACCATAGTCACAGACTGGTTATAGGGCACCATAGTCACAGACTGGTTATAGGGCACCATAGTCACAGACTGGTTATAGGGCACCATAGTCACATACTGGTTATAGGGCACCATAGTCACAGACTGGTTATAGGGCACCATAGTCACAGACTGGTTATAGAGCACCATAGTCACAGACTGGTTATAGGGCACCATAGTCACAGACTGGTTATAGAGCACCATAGTCACAGACTGGTTATAGGGCACCATAGTAACAGACTGGTTATAGAGCACCATAGTCACAGACTGGTTATAGGGCACCATAGTCACAGACTGGTTATAGGGCACCATAGTCACAGACTGGTTATAGGGCACCATAGTTGCATACTATGTATGGTTGCACAGCAGGGAAAAGTTGTGAAATCAACTCAGTCAAACTTCATTCAACCCAATTAATAAAGGCAATTCACTTGTAATTCACCCCGCTGTTATTAGGTGGAGCGTAAAGCGAGATATCTTTCCTACTTCATCCTCTACTTCAATCTGCTCGTTTCTTTTTTTAAATCACCTAGCTGCCTTTGGCTTTGAAGTGAGTGCGTCTCGGTTTCTGACTCAACAAAAATACAGAGTGAAAATGTCCCCAAACTGGTTGAATCTGTAATGGCTTACTGAATTAATTTTTAACTACACTGTAAAAAATTTCACTGTAAATTTTACAGTAAATTACTGGCAGCTGTGTTCCCTGGCAGTTACTGTAATTTTTACAGCTCTTGCTGTAATTAGAATTTACAGAACTTTACTGTATTAAAAAAATACAAGCTCTTACTGTATTTATTTGAATTTACAGTATATTACTGGCAGCTGTGTTCCCTGGCAGTTACTGTAATTTTTACATCTCTTGCTGTAATTAGAATTTACAGACCTTTACTGTAATAAATAAATACAAGCTCCTACTGTATTTATTTGATTTTACAGTATATTACTGGCAGCTGTGTTCCCTGGCAGTTACTGTAATTTTTACAGCTTTTGCTGCAATTAGAACTAACAGACTTTTACTGTAATAAAACAGCATACTGTTCATAACTGGATTTACAGCAAATTACTGGCAGATGTGTTCCTGGCAATCACTACTGGTGGAATCTTACAAAATCAATTGCATCAAAGAATAAGATTGAGAATTTTACAAGAACATCATCACTTAATAATCAGGAAAGAAAAACATAACCAAGAATATCATCAAAATTACTTGTTTATTTTGTACAATTGTTTTAAAGATGTCATGATATAACAGATTTATTGGCCTGTTTGAAAAAAAAATACACAATGTGTGTATGCACTCATCAATTAGTCCAACCTGCTTCTTCTGGATTGGTCTTCTAGTCTTGCTGGATGCCACTTTTTTGCTGCTGGCTTTGGATCCATGCTCAGGATTTATGTCAATGAATTACCTGAAAGACACAAAGAAACAAGCACCAATCAGCAATAGCAGTGCACCTTGTGCCCACCAATAGATGAGGATGTTTTTGTGGACCAACCTAAAGAGCTACTGATCACAGCAATCACAATAGCCAAAGACACAGCAGACATTTGCCCCTCTTACCTTTGGATGAACTCAAGGGTACACGCAGCCTCTTCATATTCGATGTTGAAGTAACTTGCAAAGACAGTGGTGAATGATGTTTACCAGCCACCTGTTATTCTATTCTGACCATCCACTGCTCAGCTTCACCTGAAACCAAACAATATTTAAATAGATCAAAGAAAGGCACAAAGACATTGTTTCAGACTTGAGCATTAAGCAGACATGGGAGTACAGAAACTCACAGGATATCACCAAAGGACCCCTGCTATAATATATACCGAAGCCTAAATGTAAAATTAATGGTGGAAGTATGTTTCATTGGAAAAATGTATTGGTCTAACTTACATCTGCTTGAAAGATAAAAGAGTATCTCTTTGTTGCATTGCCTGAATGGACAAGTAACTGCAGTGTCTTCAGTAATATGGATTTTCAAATGAAAGAACAAACTCTTCATATCATTACACCAAACACTGCAGAAATCCACATGGCATACTAAACTTAAGTCAGCACGACACAATCTAGGATCAACAACAGGGATTTATTCTACATGGTGTCTTAATTGGTGCGTTTTAAAAGCTGCACATTTGGTGTAAGTGCAACTTGGAATGTTTCTGTGGATTCGCATGTGCCTGGTGTATGAATATGTAGTTGACAGGGTACATTGTGAATATAAATGCACAGAATAAGTGAGTTAAAGTCCTTACAATTTTTACCACAGGACATGCAGTGACGCGCGTGGATAACTCACTTGTAGGTTGAGGCTCAGGTTCCAGCATCAATATGTTTCTGTTTTTAACATCATACTGTTGAATAAAAGAAAACAAACTATTTAAAACCGGCACACGAGTACAGTGAAACCAACAAGCATTATATAAAACCGGCACACGAGTACAGTGAAACCAACAAGCATTATATAAAACCGGCACACGAGTACAGTGAAACCAACAAGCATTATATAAAACCGGCACACGAGTACAGTGAAACCAACAAGCATTATATAAAACCGGCACACGAGTACAGTGAAACCAACAAGCATTATATAAAACCGGCACACGAGTACAGTGAAACCAACAAGCATTATATAAAACCGGCACACGAGTACAGTGAAACCAACAAGCATTATATAAAACCGGCACACGAGTACAGTGAAACCAACAAGCATTATATAAAACCGGCACACGAGTACAGTGAAACCAACAAGCATTATATAAAACCGGCACACGAGTACAGTGATACCAACAAGCATTATATAAAACCGGCACACGAGTACAGTGATACCAACAAGCATTATATAAAACCGGCACACGAGTACAGTGAAACCAACAAGCATTATATAAAACCGGCACACGTGTACAGTGAAACCAACAAGCATTATATAAAACCGGCACACGAGTACAGTGAACCCAACAAGCATTATATAAAACCGGCACACGAGTACAGTGAAACCAACAAGCATTATATGAAACCGGCACACGAGTACAGTGATACCAACAAGCATTATATGAAACCGGCACACGAGTACAGTGATACCAACAAGCATTATATGAAACCGGCACACGAGTACAGTGATACCAACAAGCATTATATGAAACCGGCACACGAGTACAGTGAAACCAACAAGCATTATATGAAACCGGCACACGAGTACAGTGAAACCAACAAGCATTATATAAAACCGGCACACGAGTACAGTGATACCAACAAGCATTATATAAAACCGGCACACGAGTACAGTGAAACCAACATGCATTATATAAAACCGGCACACGAGTACAGTGAAACCAACATGCATTATATAAAACCGGCACACGAGTACAGTGAAACCAACATGCATTATATAAAACCGGCACACGAGTACAGTGAAACCAACAAGCATTATATGAAACCGGCACACGAGTACAGTGAAACCAACAAGCATTATATAAAACCGGCACACGAGTACAGTGATACCAACAAGCATTATATAAAACCGGCACACGAGTACAGTGAAACCAACAAGCATTATATAAAACCGGCACACGAGTACAGTGAAACCAACAAGCATTATATAAAACCGGCACACGAGTACAGTGAAACCAACAAGCATTATATAAAACCGGCACACGAGTACAGTGAAACCAACAAGCATTATATAAAACCGGCACACGAGTACAGTGAAACCAACAAGCATTATATAAAACCGGCACACGAGTACAGTGAAACCAACAAGCATTATATAAAACCGGCACACGAGTACAGTGAAACCAACAAGCATTATATAAAACCGGCACACGTGTACAGTGAAACCAACAAGCATTATATAAAACCGGCACACGTGTACAGTGAAACCAACAAGCATTATATAAAACCGGCACACGAGTACAGTGATACCAACAAGCATTATATAAAACCGGCACACGAGTACAGTGAAACCAACAAGCATTATATAAAACCGGCACACGAGTACAGTGAAACCAACAAGCATTATATAAAACCGGCACACGAGTACAGTGAAACCAACAAGCATTATATGAAACCGGCACACGAGTACAGTGAAACCAACAAGCATTATATGAAACCGGCACACGAGTACAGTGAAACCAACAAGCATTATATGAAACCGGCACACGAGTACAGTGAAACCAACAAGCATTATATGAAACCGGCACACGAGTACAGTGAAACCAACAAGCATTATATAAAACCGGCACACGAGTACAGTGAAACCAACAAGCATTATATAAAACCGGCACACGAGTACAGTGAAACCAACAAGCATTATATAAAACCGGCACACGAGTACAGTGAAACCAACAAGCATTATATAAAACCGGCACACGAGTACAGTGAACCCAACAAGCATTATATAAAACCGGCACACGAGTACAGTGAACCCAACAAGCATTATATAAAACCGGCACACGAGTACAGTGAACCCAACAAGCATTATATAAAACCGGCACACGAGTACAGTGAACCCAACAAGCATTATATAAAACCGGCACACGAGTACAGTGAAACCAACAAGCATTATATAAAACCGGCACACGAGTACAGTGAAACCAACAAGCATTATATAAAACCGGCACACGAGTACAGTGAAACCAACAAGCATTATATAAAACCGGCACACGAGTACAGTGAAACCAACAAGCATTATATAAAACCGGCACACGAGTACAGTGAAACCAACAAGCATTATATAAAACCGGCACACGAGTACAGTGAAACCAACAAGCATTATATAAAACCGGCACACGAGTACAGTGAAACCAACAAGCATTATATAAAACCGGCACACGAGTACAGTGAAACCAACAAGCATTATATAAAACCGGCACACGAGTACAGTGAAACCAACAAGCATTATATAAAACCGGCACACGAGTACAGTGAAACCAACAAGCATTATATGAAACCGGCACACGAGTACAGTGAAACCAACAAGCATTATATGAAACCGGCACACGAGTACAGTGAAACCAACAAGCATTATATAAAACCGGCACACGAGTACAGTGAAACCAACAAGCATTATATAAAACCGGCACACGAGTACAGTGAAACCAACAAGCATTATATAAAACCGGCACACGAGTACAGTGAAACCAACAAGCATTATATAAAACCGGCACACGAGTACAGTGAAACCAACAAGCATTATATAAAACCGGCACACGAGTACAGTGAAACCAACAAGCATTATATAAAACCGGCACACGAGTACAGTGAAACCAACAAGCATTATATAAAACCGGCACACGAGTACAGTGAAACCAACAAGCATTATATAAAACCGGCACACGAGTACAGTGAAACCAACAAGCATTATATAAAACCGGCACACGAGTACAGTGAAACCAACAAGCATTATATAAAACCGGCACACGAGTACAGTGAAACCAACAAGCATTATATAAAACCGGCACACGAGTACAGTGAAACCAACAAGCATTATATAAAACCGGCACACGAGTACAGTGAAACCAACAAGCATTATATAAAACCGGCACACGAGTACAGTGATACCAACAAGCATTATATAAAACCGGCACACGAGTACAGTGAAACCAACAAGCATTATATAAAACCGGCACACGAGTACAGTGAAACCAACAAGCATTATATAAAACCGGCACACGAGTACAGTGATACCAACAAGCATTATATAAAACCGGCACACGAGTACAGTGAAACCAACAAGCATTATATGAAACCGGCACACGAGTACAGTGAAACCAACAAGCATTATATGAAACCGGCACACGAGTACAGTGAAACCAACAAGCATTATATAAAACCGGCACACGAGTACAGTGAAACCAACAAGCATTATATAAAACCGGCACACGAGTACAGTGAAACCAACATGCATTATATAAAACCGGCACACGAGTACAGTGAAACCAACATGCATTATATAAAACCGGCACACGAGTACAGTGAAACCAACAAGCATTATATAAAACCGGCACACGAGTACAGTGAAACCAACAAGCATTATATAAAACCGGCACACGAGTACAGTGAAACCAACAAGCATTATATAAAACCGGCACACGAGTACAGTGAAACCAACAAGCATTATATAAAACCGGCACACGAGTACAGTGAAACCAACAAGCATTATATAAAACCGGCACACGAGTACAGTGATACCAACAAGCATTATATAAAACCGGCACACGAGTACAGTGAAACCAACATGCATTATATAAAACCGGCACACGAGTACAGTGAAACCAACATGCATTATATAAAACCGGCACACGAGTACAGTGAAACCAACAAGCATTATATAAAACCGGCACACGAGTACAGTGAAACCAACAAGCATTATATAAAACCGGCACACGAGTACAGTGAACCCAACAAGCATTATATAAAACCGGCACACGAGTACAGTGAAACCAACAAGCATTATATAAAACCGGCACACGAGTACAGTGAAACCAACAAGCATTATATGAAACCGGCACACGAGTACAGTGAAACCAACAAGCATTATATAAAACCGGCACACGAGTACAGTGAAACCAACAAGCATTATATAAAACCGGCACACGTGTACAGTGAAACCAACATGCATTATATAAAACCGGCACACGAGTACAGTGAAACCAACAAGCATTATATAAAACCGGCACACGAGTACAGTGAAACCAACAAGCATTATATAAAACCGGCACACGAGTACAGTGAAACCAACAAGCATTATATAAAACAGGCACACGAGTACAGTGAAACCAACAAGCATTATATAAAACCGGCACACGAGTACAGTGAAACCAACAAGCATTATATAAAACCGGCACACGAGTACAGTGAAACCAACAAGCATTATATAAAACCGGCACACGAGTACAGTGAAACCAACAAGCATTATATAAAACCGGCACACGAGTACAGTGAAACCAACAAGCATTATATAAAACCGGCACACGAGTACAGTGAAACCAACAAGCATTATATAAAACCGGCACACGAGTACAGTGAAACCAACAAGCATTATATAAAACCGGCACACGAGTACAGTGAAACCAACAAGCATTATATAAAACCGGCACACGAGTACAGTGAAACCAACAAGCATTATATAAAACCGGCACACGAGTACAGTGAAACCAACAAGCATTATATAAAACCGGCACACGAGTACAGTGAAACCAACAAGCATTATATAAAACCGGCACACGAGTACAGTGAAACCAACAAGCATTATATAAAACCGGCACACGAGTACAGTGAAACCAACAAGCATTATATAAAACCGGCACACGAGTACAGTGAAACCAACAAGCATTATATAAAACCGGCACACGAGTACAGTGAAACCAACATGCATTATATAAAACCGGCACACGAGTACAGTGAAACCAACAAGCATTATATGAAACCGGCACACGAGTACAGTGAAACCAACAAGCATTATATGAAACCGGCACACGAGTACAGTGAAACCAACAAGCATTATATAAAACCGGCACACGAGTACAGTGAAACCAACAAGCATTATATAAAACCGGCACACGAGTACAGTGAAACCAACAAGCATTATATAAAACCGGCACACGAGTACAGTGAACCCAACAAGCATTATATAAAACCGGCACACGAGTACAGTGAAACCAACAAGCATTATATGAAACCGGCACACGAGTACAGTGAAACCAACAAGCATTATATAAAACCGGCACACGAGTACAGTGAACCCAACAAGCATTATATAAAACCGGCACACGAGTACAGTGAAACCAACAAGCATTATATAAAACCGGCACACGAGTACAGTGAAACCAACAAGCATTATATAAAACCGGCACACGAGTACAGTGAAACCAACAAGCATTATATAAAACCGGCACACGAGTACAGTGAACCCAACAAGCATTATATAAAACCGGCACACGAGTACAGTGAAACCAACAAGCATTATATAAAACCGGCACACGAGTACAGTGAAACCAACAAGCATTATATAAAACCGGCACACGAGTACAGTGAAACCAACAAGCATTATATAAAACCGGCACACGAGTACAGTGAAACCAACAAGCATTATATAAAACCGGCACACGAGTACAGTGAACCCAACAAGCATTATATAAAACAGGCACACGAGTACAGTGAAACCAACAAGCATTATATAAAACCGGCACACGAGTACAGTGAAACCAACAAGCATTATATGAAACCGGCACACGAGTACAGTGAAACCAACAAGCATTATATAAAACCGGCACACGAGTACAGTGAAACCAACAAGCATTATATGAAACCGGCACACGAGTACAGTGAAACCAACAAGCATTATATAAAACCGGCACACGAGTACAGTGAACCCAACAAGCATTATATAAAACCGGCACACGAGTACAGTGAAACCAACAAGCATTATATAAAACCGGCACACGAGTACAGTGAAACCAACAAGCATTATATAAAACCGGCACACGAGTACAGTGAAACCAACAAGCATTATATATAACCGGCACACGAGTAAAAGTGAAACCAACAAGCATTATATAAAACCGGCACACGAGTACAGTGAAACCAACATGCATTATATAAAACCGGCACACGAGTAAAAGTGAAACCAACAAGCATTATATAAAACCGGCACACGAGTACAGTGAAACCAACAAGCATTATATAAAACCGGCACACGAGTACAGTGAACCCAACAAGCATTATATAAAACCGGCACACGAGTACAGTGAAACCAACAAGCATTATATAAAACCGGCACACGAGTACAGTGAAACCAACATGCATTATATAAAACCGGCACACGAGTAAAAGTGAAACCAACAAGCATTATATAAAACCGGCACACGAGTACAGTGAAACCAACAAGCATTATATAAAACCGGCACACGAGTACAGTGAACCCAACAAGCATTATATAAAACCGGCACACGAGTACAGTGAAACCAACAAGCATTATATAAAACCGGCACACGAGTACAGTGAAACCAACAAGCATTATATAAAACCGGCACACGAGTACAGTGAAACCAACAAGCATTATATAAAACCGGCACACGAGTACAGTGAAACCAACAAGCATTATATGAAACCGGCACACGAGTACAGTGAAACCAACAAGCATTATATAAAACCTGCACACGAGTACAGTGAAACCAACAAGCATTATATAAAACCGGCACACGAGTACAGTGAAACCAACAAGCATTATATAAAACCGGCACACGAGTACAGTGAAACCAACAAGCATTATATAAAACCGGCACACGAGTACAGTGAAACCAACAAGCATTATATAAAACCGGCACACGAGTACAGTGAAACCAACAAGCATTATATGAAACCGGCACACGAGTACAGTGAAACCAACAAGCATTATATGAAACCGGCACACGAGTACAGTGAAACCAACAAGCATTATATAAAACCGGCACACGAGTACAGTGAAACCAACATGCATTATATAAAACCGGCACACGAGTAAAAGTGAAACCAACAAGCATTATATAAAACCGGCACACGAGTACAGTGAACCCAACAAGCATTATATGAAACCGGCACACGAGTACAGTGAAACCAACAAGCATTATATAAAACCGGCACACGAGTACAGTGAAACCAACAAGCATTAGCTGTCGGTAAAATATCCAATTTATCTGCGTGACTTACCAAACGTTGAGCCGGAATCAGTGGTCGAAAAAATGGCGCAATCTTTCGTGGACGTTCCGCGAGATGTCGCCGATAATTACGTCGAATTAGAATCAGCTGCATTCAAATAAAAAACGCCAACCAGTCAAGTTAAAAAGTAAACGACATAATACCATTTCTGGCTTTCTTAATACTTGTGTTGCCCCCTCTAAAGTTAGCTTGTTAGTTAGACACACCACCACTCGAGAGAAACATGCCTGCTAATGTCCTCAAAACAATCTGCAAACAATTATCCATATAGTGAAGCCAAAGTAAGATACATGGGATTTAGGTTGCTGTAAAAAAGTGTTAAAATTATAATAGTACAGCCACCGCAATAATTAATTAGCATCTTACAACGATTCAAATCACTAAAGGCGCTCTGCCCTCACATATTTTAATCTCCCGTGATGCAATGCAAATTACAGTAAAATACTGTTGACGCATGAGTAGACGCTAGACCCGATCATATTTCCCACAATGCATTTATATATACAGTAATTGCCTGTATTACCAAGACACAGTAAATTACTGTTGGAAATAGGCTGTAAATTTACTTCATTTTTAAAAAGCAATCGTTTGTCTTTATCTTTATTTTAGACCAAAAGTTAGATTTGGAGTTAATGTGGCATTATGTCAATCAATTGATCAATCAGACCTATTTTCTAAACCTTTCTACAACAACGTTTTCACAAAGTTCTTTTTACTAAACACCCAACTTGAACCCGACAGAGCACACAAAACAAGTTAATACAAAGCTGCTAGGAAATGTTGTGTCAAAGAAACATTGAGAGGAACCAAGCTCTGATGAGTGGCCAGTCCTCTTCTGGTTGTGCTGGTTAAACTTATAATTTAGTTTAATAATTATTAAATGCATTCTGATTATAAAAAATAGTCCAGTTCAAATGCATGACCAGTCTGAAAGGACAACCAGGAGGGTTGAGGGTTTGGCAGATTGGGAGATGAAACTGTCATGTAGCATCAACTGCTCAGCCTGATAGACCACCAGTGGAGCTTCAGGAATGTTCTGTTAACCTGGGCATTAGACATGATCTGTGTTAATTATTGTGTCATTAAGTCTAGATTCATAATAGACATGATCTGTGTTAATTATTGTGTCATGTCTAGATTCAGATTAAACATGATATGTGTCAGTTATTGTGTCATTAGGTCTAGATTAAGATTAGACATGATCTGTGTCAGTTATTGTGTCATTAGGTCTAGATTCAGATTAGACATGATCTGTGTCAGTTATTGTGTCATTAGGTCTAGATTAAGATTAGACATGATCTGTGTCAGTTATTGTGTCATTAGGTCTAGATTCAGATTGGACATGATCTGTGTTAATTATTGTCTCAATAAGTCTAGATTCAGATTATACATTTCTGTCTTTTAATCAACACACACGCTAAACTGCAGTACAACACACATACTGTGTAAAGTTGACAATAATACAATATAACTACGCCACGCTTCATTCTGACAGTCTCTTTAGACGAACAGTAAATCCAACAGCATACACAGCACAAAAACATGTAACATTATATTAATAACAAGCACCTGTGAACCTAACCAGGGACCTTAAATAGCCCACTGATTAACTAACCTATGTAACAATATATTAATAACAAGCACCAGTGAACCTAACCAGGGACCTTAAATAGCCAACTGATTAACTAACCTATGTAACATTATATTAATAACAAGCACCTGTGAACCTAACCAGGGACCTTAAATAGCCCACTGATTAACTAACCTATGTAACATTATATTAATAACAAGCACCAGTGAACCTAACCAGGGACATTAAATAGCCCACTGATTAACTAACCTATGTAACATTATATTAATAACAAGCACCTGTGAACCTAACCAGGGACCTTAAATAGCCCTATGATTAACTAACCTATGTAACATTATATTAATAACAAGCACCTGTGAACCTAACCAGGGACCTTAAATAGCCCACTGATTAACTAACCTATGTAACAATATATTAATAACAAGCACCTGTGAACCTAACCAGGGACCTTAAATAGCCCTATGATTAACAAACCTATGCCCGGTGCTTAGCTAAACCTAAAACAGCTGTGCTCTAATCAACATATTGCACATATTATCTCTGTGACAGTGCACAGGCGTGTGTGTGTACATACGTGTATGTATTGCCTTAAATTAGTCTAGAATGTTCTGACTAACTGGAGTGCATTTAAGTGCACTTAAAGGCTCCAGTTATCAAGGATAATAAGCCTGGCTTATACTTCTAAGGTACATTAGTAGTGCATCAGTAGATATACATCAGATAAAAATACGAATGCCTCTGTCTCACATTGCACTTTTTAAAATGTTACTGTATATCAAAGTTCAGTACGATATCAAAGCACATTCTTTGCTAACAAAGACTCCAGTTTCCGCACCTTCGCTCAGCCCCCTGACACCAGAATGATTCTACCTGTCCCACACTTGAAGTCTGAGAATTTCTTTCCACAACTCCACACATTATGCCTTGAGGGGTAGAGAAAATAATGCAGTTCTGGAGCAATTTCTAAGAAATTAAGAAGAACAGACGTTGAAATCAAAGGTGAATGGCTAATGAATGGATTTCAGTCGCCTGGGATGTATTTTGTCCATTTGGAAGGGGTTTGTTCACTCACTGGAGGCATTATGTTAAAGAGACATGCTATTACTAAAATGGCTGTATCTCAGTGAATAATCGAGCATGAAACAAAGCATGGCATAATGCTGAGACGTAGGGGAACATATATGAAGTGTTTTCAGGTCGACAAAGATTCAGAGTCTGAGATATACATTTTCGAAAGTCACTGAAAAAATAAAAGAATAAAACGTATGTTGTTTTTTTTTAGTTTTAGCTCATGCCAGATATTATGTGTTACATTATCCTTAATAAATCGAACATTTCCACAAAATGCGGACTGTTTTCTTTTTAATACCATTTAACAAATCTTCCTACATGGTTCTGTTCCAGAGCAATATCCATTTGGATTGGGGTGGGTTATTTTAGGCGGGAAATGAGAATTGGGCCCTGTCATGAAGAGGTTAAAATAATCAGTGTGATAATATCACGTTACATTTCGGTGAACAATATTAATTTGCAGTCTATAATCATCTGTATACGTTACAGCTCTTTTCACACAGCATATACAAACAAAATGTATTATATTAAATAGCCTAATATTGTTTATGTATCTATTATTATTGTGATAATATCATGTTACATTAAATTCACTTGCAGCGTGTGTGCCAGCAGCCTGTGTGCCAGCAGCCTGTGTGCCAGCTGCCTGTGTGCCAGCAGCCTGTGTGCCAGCAGCCTGTGTGCCAGCTGCCTGTGTGCCAGCAGCCTGTGTGCCAGCAGCCTGTGTGCCAGCAGCCTGTGTGCCAGCAGCCTGTGTGCCAGCAGCCTGTGTGCCAGCAGCCTGTGTGCCAGCTGCCTGTGTGCCAGCAGCCTGTGTGCCAGCAGCCTGTGTGCCAGCTGCCTGTGTGCCAGCTGCCTGTGTGCCAGCTGCCTGAGTGCCAGCAGCCTGTGTGCCCGCAGCCTGTGTGCCAGCTGCCTGTGTGCCAGCAGCCTGTGTGCCAGCTGCCTGTGTGCCAGCAGCCTGTGTGCCAGCAGCCTGTGTGCCAGAAGCCTGTGTGCCAGCTGCCTGTGTGCCAGCAGCCTGTGTGCCAGCAGCCTGTGTGCCAGCTGCCTGTGTGCCAGCTGCCTGTGTGCCAGCTGCCTGAGTGCCAGCAGCCTGTGTGCCCGCAGCCTGTGTGCCAGCAGCCTGTGTGCCAGCAGCCTGTGTGCCAGCAGCCTGTGTGCCAGCAGCCTGTGTGCCAGCTGCCTGTGTGCCAGCTGCCTGTGTGCCAGCAGCCTGTGTGCCAGCAGCCTGTGTGCCAGCAGCCTGTGTGCCAGCAGCCTGTGTGCCCGCAGCCTGTGTGCCAGCTGCCTGTGTGCCAGCAGCCTGTGTGCCAGCTGCCTGTGTGCCAGCAGCCTGTGTGCCAGCAGCCTGTGTGCCAGCAGCCTGTGTGCCAGCTGCCTGTGTGCCAGCTGCCTGTGTGCCAGCTGCCTGAGTGCCAGCAGCCTGTGTGCCAGCTGCCTGTGTGCCAGCAGCCTGTGTGCCAGCTGCCTGTGTGCCAGCTGCCTGAGTGCCAGCAGCCTGTGTGCCAGCAGCCTGTGTGCCAGCAGCCTGTGTGCCCGCAGCCTGTGTGCCAGCTGCCTGTGTGCCAGCAGCCTGTGTGCCAGCTGCCTGTGTGCCAGCAGCCTGTGTGCCAGCAGCCTGTGTGCCAGCAGCCTGTGTGCCAGCTGCCTGTGTGCCAGCTGCCTGTGTGCCAGCTGCCTGTGTGCCAGCAGCCTGTGTGCCAGCTGCCTGTGTGCCAGCTGCCTGTGTGCCAGCAGCCTGTGTGCCAGCAGCCTGTGTGCCAGCAGCCTGTGTGCCAGCAGCCTGTGTGCCAGCTGCCTGTGTGCCAGCTGCCTGTGTGCCAGCTGCCTGTGTGCCAGCTGCCTGAGTGCCAGCAGCCTGTGTGCCCGCAGCCTGTGTGCCAGCTGCCTGTGTGCCAGCTGCCTGTGTGCCAGCTGCCTGAGTGCCAGCAGCCTGTGTGCCCGCAGCCTGTGTGCCAGCTGCCTGTGTGCCAGCTGCCTGTGTGCCAGCTGCCTGTGTGCCAGCAGCCTGTGTGCCAGCAGCCTGTGTGCCAGAAGCCTGTGTGCCCGCAGCCTGTGTGCCAGCTGCCTGTGTGCCAGCAGCCTGTGTGCCAGCAGCCTGTGTGCCAGCAGCCTGTGTGCCAGCTGCCTGTGTGCCAGCTGCCTGTGTGCCAGCTGCCTGTGTGCCAGCTGCCTGAGTGCCAGCAGCCTGTGTGCCCGCAGCCTGTGTGCCAGCAGCCTGTGTGCCAGCAGCCTGTGTGCCAGCAGCCTGTGTGCCAGCAGCCTGTGTGCCCGCAGCCTGTGTGCCAGCTGCCTGTGTGCCAGCAGCCTGTGTGCCAGCTGCCTGTGTGCCAGCAGCCTGTGTGCCAGCAGCCTGTGTGCCAGCAGCCTGTGTGCCAGCTGCCTGTGTGCCAGCTGCCTGTGTGCCAGCTGCCTGTGTGCCAGCAGCCTGTGTGCCAGCTGCCTGTGTGCCAGCTGCCTGAGTGCCAGCAGCCTGTGTGCCAGCAGCCTGTGTGCCAGCAGCCTGTGTGCCCGCAGCCTGTGTGCCAGCTGCCTGTGTGCCAGCAGCCTGTGTGCCAGCTGCCTGTGTGCCAGCAGCCTGTGTGCCAGCAGCCTGTGTGCCAGCAGCCTGTGTGCCAGCTGCCTGTGTGCCAGCTGCCTGTGTGCCAGCTGCCTGAGTGCCAGCAGCCTGTGTGCCAGCTGCCTGTGTGCCAGCTGCCTGTGTGCCAGCAGCCTGTGTGCCAGCAGCCTGTGTGCCAGCAGCCTGTGTGCCAGCAGCCTGTGTGCCAGCTGCCTGTGTGCCAGCTGCCTGTGTGCCAGCTGCCTGTGTGCCAGCTGCCTGTGTGCCAGCAGCCTGTGTGCCCGCAGCCTGTGTGCCAGCTGCCTGTGTGCCAGCTGCCTGTGTGCCAGCTGCCTGAGTGCCAGCAGCCTGTGTGCCCGCAGCCTGTGTGCCAGCTGCCTGTGTGCCAGCTGCCTGTGTGCCAGCTGCCTGTGTGCCAGCAGCCTGTGTGCCAGAAGCCTGTGTGCCAGAAGCCTGTGTGCCCGCAGCCTGTGTGCCAGCTGCCTGTGTGCCAGCAGCCTGTGTGCCAGCAGCCTGTGTGCCAGCAGCCTGTGTGCCAGCTGCCTGTGTGCCAGCTGCCTGTGTGCCAGCTGCCTGTGTGCCAGCTGCCTGAGTGCCAGCAGCCTGTGTGCCCGCAGCCTGTGTGCCAGCTGCCTGTGTGCCAGCTGCCTGTGTGCCAGCTGCCTGAGTGCCAGCAGCCTGTGTGCCCGCAGCCTGTGTGCCAGCTGCCTGTGTGCCAGCTGCCTGTGTGCCAGCTGCCTGTGTGCCAGCAGCCTGTGTGCCAGAAGCCTGTGTGCCAGAAGCCTGTGTGCCCGCAGCCTGTGTGCCAGCTGCCTGTGTGCCAGCAGCCTGTGTGCCAGCTGCCTGTGTGCCAGAAGCCTGTGTGCCAGAAGCCTGTGTGCCAGCAGCCTGTGTGCCAGCAGCCTGTGTGCCAGAAGCCTGTGTGCCAGCATCCTGTGTGCCAGAAGCGTGTGTGCCAGCAGCGTGTGTGCCAGAAGCCTGTGTGCCAGAAGCCTGTGTGCCCGCAGCCTGTGTGCCAGCAGCCTGTGTGCCAGCAGCCTGTGTGCCAGCAGCCTGTGTGCCAGCATCCTGTGTGCCAGAAGCCTGTGTGCCAGCATCCTGTGTGCCAGAAGCCTGTGTGCCAGCAGCAGCCCTAATCTCTATACAATTTGATCATAAAACACTGTGCGAAGACATCTTAATGCAGATGGAAGAACACTTTCATCTTGCAGGATAATACTTCCCACCTGGTGAAAGGCTTTAAGGGGTTCAGTGCATATGCTTTCTGTGGCATGTTCAGTTGTTCTGAATGCTGCAGCTCTCACTACTAGCTGAAGGAACTGGCTGAAGAACAATGTGAAGCTGATGCTTAGAGGCTTTGCTTTAAAATTTCATCCCAGTCTGCACTAAGCAAAGGGCCAGTACCTGCATCTGTGTAAATCAGGGGCCCGAAGCTTCTTTTGATCACATGCTTTATCCAAAGCCTCTTTTAAAATGCAGGCTTCTATGGTTGTTTGGTGGCTGACACTTTCGAACACAAACATCTACTAGTCACCTTATTTAATAATTAATGTGCAACAAATGTCAGTATTTTCCCTCCAGCGAAAGAGAATTGCTGACCTGTTTTCAGTAATAGGCAGTATTGTGATTAAATCTGGGGGAAGTTTATCACCTTCTTCATTTCAAATGATAGTGTTTATTATTATTCAAACAAATTGTCTCATTAAACTTGCATTACAAAAAAAAATTACAACAGTATTTCAGTTTGAAAAAGAAAGCTGGAATGGCAAGAATAATGTGGATATGATCCTTTCATAAAGGTTCCCATTCGCAATGTGCATGCCTAACCTTAGTAGAACAGTGTATGTTCAGATATTATCGAAAAAGACATCTAATCACTGATGCGTCCTATAATTATGTTTATCATCTCCAAACAAGTGCACATGTCAAAGTCTGAGTAGATCAGACGGCAAATGAACAGTAGGTTCTCATATGTCAACGTGTTAAAGGAAAGAGAAATAGCCAGGTGGGGAGTACCTACCGACAGTAGAGGAGAGTACCTATCGACAGTAGTGGAGAGTACCTATCGACAGTAGTGGAGAGTACCTATCGACAGTGGTGGAGAGTACCTATCGACAGTGGTGGGGAGTACCTACCGACAGTAGTGGAGAGTACCTATCGACAGTAGAGGAGAGTACCTACCGACAGTAGTGGAGAGTACCTATCGACAGTAGAGGAGAGTACCTACCGACAGTAGTGGAGAGTACCTATCGACAGTGGGGGGGAGTACCTACCGACAGTAGAGGAGAGTACCTATCGACAGTAGAGGAGAGTACCTACCGACAGTAGAGGAGAGTACCTACCGACAGTAGTGGAGAGTACCTACCGACAGTAGTGGAGAGTACCTACCGACAGTAGTGGAGAGTACCTACCGACAGTAGTGGGGAGTACCTACCGACAGTAGTGGAGAGTACCTACCGACAGTAGTGGGGAGTACCTACCGACAGTAGTGGGGAGTACCTAACAACAGTAGTGGGGAGTACCTACCGACAGTAGTGGGGAGTACCTAACAACAGTAGTGGGGAGTACCTACCAACAGTAGTGGGGAATACCTACCGACAGTAGTGGTGAGTACCTACCGACAGTGGTGGGGAGTACCAACCGACAGTAGTGGGGAGTACCTAACAACAGTAGTGGGGAGTACCTACCGACAGTAGTGGGGAGTACCTAACAACAGTAGTGGGGAGTACCTACCGACAGTAGTGGGGAATACCTACCGACAGTAGTGGTGAGTACCTACCGACAGTGGTGGGGAGAACCAACCGACAGTGGTGGGGAGTACCTACCGACAGTATAGGGGAGTACCTACCGGCAGTAGAGGAGAGTACCTACCGACAGTAGTGGGGAGTACCTACCGACAGTGGTGGGGAGTACCTACCGACAGTAGTGGGGAGTAACTACCGACAGTAGTGGGGAGTAACTACCGACAGTAGTGGGGAGTACCTACCGACAGTAGTGGAGAGTACCTACCGACAGTAGTTGAGAGTACCTACCGACAGTAGTGGAGAGTACCTACCGACAGTAGTGGAGAGTACCTACCGACAGTAGGGGGAGAACCTACCGACAGTAGTGGGGAGTACCTATCGACAGTGGTGGGGAGTACCTACCGACAGTAGTGGGGAGTACCTAACAACAGTAGTGGGGAGTACCTACCGACAGTAGTGGGGAATACCTACCGACAGTAGTGGTGAGTACCTACCGACAGTGGTGGGGAGTACCAACCGACAGTGGTGGGGAGTACCTACCGACAGTATAGGGGAGTACCTACCGGCAGTAGAGGAGAGTACCTACCGACAGTAGTGGGGAGTACCTACCGACAGTAGTGGGGAGTACCTACCGACAGTAGTGGGGAGTAACTACCGACAGTAGTGGGGAGTAACTACCGACAGTAGTGGGGAGTACCTACCGACAGTAGTGGAGAGTACCTACCGACAGTAGTTGAGAGTACCTACCGACAGTAGTGGAGAGTACCTACCGACAGTAGTGGAGAGTACCTACCGACAGTAGTGGGGAGAACCTACCGACAGTAGTGGGGAGTACCTATCGACAGTGGTGGGGAGTACCTACCGATAGTAGAGGAGAGTACCTACCGACAGTAGAGGAGAGTACCTACCGACAGTAGAGGAGAGTACCTACCGACAGTAGTGGAGAGTACCTACCGACAGTAGAGGAGAGTACCTACCGACAGTGGTGGGGAGTACCAACCGACAGTGGTGGGGAGTACCTACCGACAGTATAGGGGAGTACCTACCGACAGTAGAGGAGAGTACCTACCGACAGTAGAGGAGAGTACCTACCGACAGTAGTGGAGAGTACCTACCGACAGTAGTGGGGAGTACCTACCGACAGTAGTGGGGAGTACCTACCGACAGTAGTGGGGAGTACCTACCGACAGTAGTGGGAAATACCTACCGACAGTAGTGGTGAGTACCTACCGACAGTAGTGGGGAGTACCTATCGACAGTGGTGGGGAGTACCTACCGACAGTAGTGGGGAGTACCTAACAACAGTAGTGGGGAGTACCTACCGACAGTAGTGGGGAATACCTACCGACAGTAGTGGTGAGTACCTACCGACAGTGGTGGGGAGTACCAACCGACAGTGGTGGGGAGTACCTACCGACAGTATAGGGAGTACCTACCGGCAGTAGAGGAGAGTACCTACCGACAGTAGTGGGGAGTACCTACCGACAGTAGTGGGGAGTACCTACCGACAGTAGTGGGGAGTAACTACCGACAGTAGTGGGGAGTAACTACCGACAGTAGTGGGGAGTACCTACCGACAGTAGTGGAGAGTACCTACCGACAGTAGTTGAGAGTACCTACCGACAGTAGTGGAGAGTACCTACCGACAGTAGTGGAGAGTACCTACCGACAGTAGTGGGGAGAACCTACCGACAGTAGTGGGGAGTACCTATCGACAGTGGTGGGGAGTACCTACCGATAGTAGAGGAGAGTACCTACCGACAGTAGAGGAGAGTACCTACCGACAGTAGAGGAGAGTACCTACCGACAGTAGTGGAGAGTACCTACCGACAGTAGAGGAGAGTACCTACCGACAGTGGTGGGGAGTACCAACCGACAGTGGTGGGGAGTACCTACCGACAGTATAGGGGAGTACCTACCGACAGTAGAGGAGAGTACCTACCGACAGTAGAGGAGAGTACCTACTGACAGTAGTGGAGAGTACCTACCGACAGTAGTGGGGAGTACCTACCGACAGTAGTGGGGAGTACCTACCGACAGTAGTGGGGAGTACCTACCGACAGTAGTGGGAAATACCTACCGACAGTAGTGGTGAGTACCTACCGACAGTGGTGGGGAGTACCTACCGACAGTGGTGGGGAGTACCTACCGACAGTATAGGGGAGTACCTACCGGCAGTAGAGGAGATTACCTACCGACAGTAGTGGGGAGTACCTACCGACAGTGGTGGGGAGTACCTACCGACAGTAGTGGGGAGTACCTACCGACAATAGAGGGGAGTACCTACCGACAGTAGAGGAGAGTACCTACCGACAGTAGTGGAGAGTATCTACCGACAGTAGTGGGGAGAACCTACCGACAGTAGTGGGGAGTACCTACCGACAGTAGTGGGGAGTAACTACCGACAGTAGTGGGGAGTAACTACCGACAGTAGTGGGGAGTACCTACCGACAGTAGTGGAGAGTACCTACCGACAGTAGTTGAGAGTACCTACCGACAGTAGTGGAGAGTACCTACCGACCATAGCGGAGAGTACCTACCGACAGTAGTGGGGAGAACCTACCGACAGTAGTGGGGAGTACCTACCGACAGTAGTGGGGAGTACCTACCGACAGTAGTTGGGAGTACCTACCGACAGTAGTGGGAAGTACCTACCGACAGTAGTGGGGAGTACCTACCGACAGTGGTGGGGAGTACCTACCGACAGTGGTGGGGAATACCTACCGACAGGGGTGGGGAGTACCTACCGACAGGGGTGGGGAGTACTTACCGACAGTAGTGGGGAATACCTACCGACAGTAGTGGGGAGTACCTACCGACAGTAGTGGGGAGTACCTACCGACAGTAGTGGAGCGTATCTACCGACAGTAGTGGGGAGAACCTACCGACAGTAGTGGGGAGTACCTACCGACAGTAGTGGGGAGTAACTACCGACAGTAGTGGGCAGTAACTACCGACAGTAGTGGGGAGTACCTACCGACAGTAGTGGAGAGTACCTACCGACAGTAGTTGAGAGTACCTACCGACAGTAGTGGAGAGTACCTACCGACCATAGTGGAGAGTACCTACCGACAGTAGTGGGGAGTACCTACCGACAGTAGTGGGGAGTACCTACCGACAGTAGTTGGGAGTACCTACCGACAGTAGTGGGAAGTACCTACCGACAGTAGTGGGGAGTACCTACCGACAGTGGTGGGGAGTACCTACCGACAGTGGTGGGGAATACCTACCGACAGGGGTGGGGAGTACCTACCGACAGGGGTGGGGAGTACTTACCGACAGTAGTGGGGAGTACCTACCGACAGTAGTGGGGAGTACCTACCGACAGTAGTGGGGAGTACCTACCGACAGTAGTGGGGAGTACCTACCGACAGTAGAGGAGAGAACCTATCGACAGTAGCGGAGAGTACCTACCGACAGTAGCGGGGAGTACCTACCGGCAGTAGAGGGGAGTACCTACCGGCAGTAGAGGAGAGTACCTACCGACAGTAGTGGGGAGTACCTACCGACAGTAGTCGGGAGTACCTACCGACAGTTCTCTGAGGAATGACCAACCAGAAACTGGCATCAATGCTCATTATTGTATGTGTGCAAAGAAGACCATCCTTCTGGTCTGAATCGACCGAAGTTTAATGTTGGCATATGTGAAAATGTTAATGATGGTTACTAGAGGAATGTGTCACAACCCACAGTGCAAGGAATGTGTCACCTCCCTATGTGTCACATCTTGCTGTGTTAATGATGGTTACTGGAGGAATGTCACGACACACACAGTCCATCACACCCTGCTGTGTTAATGATGGTAACAGGAGGAATGTGTCACAATACACAGTGCATCACACCCTGCTGTGTTAATGATGATAACAGGAGGAATGTGTCACAATACACAGTGCATCACACCCTGGGGTGTTAATGATGATAACGGGAGGAATGTGTCACAATACACAAAGCATCACACCCTGGTGAGTTAATGATGGTAACAGGAGGAATGTGTCACAATACACAGTGCATCACACCCTGCTGTGTTAATGATGATAACAGGAGGAATGTGTCACAATACACAAAGCATCACACCCTGGTGAGTTAATGATGGTAACAGGAGGAATGTGTCACAATACACAAAGCATCACACCCTGGTGAGTTAATGATGGTAACAGGAGGAATGTGTCACAATACACAGTGCATCACACCCTGGTGTGTTAATGATGATAACGGGAGGAATGTGTCACAATACACAGTGCATCACACCCTGGTGAGTTAATGATGGTAACAGGAGGAATGTGTCACAATACACAGTGCATCACACCCTGCTGTGTTAATGATGATAACAGGAGGAATGTGTCACAATACACAAAGCATCACACCCTGGTGAGTTAATGATGGTAACAGGAGGAATGTGTCACAATACACAGTGCATCACACCCTGTGGTAACAGGAGGAATGTGTCATAACACACAGGGTTAAGGTTATGGTTAACAGGGAGTACAGCAGGGGACTGAGTATATAACCCTGCGGGGCTCCAATGCTCAGGGTTAGGGTCTTTAGTCTCTCTGGTGCTTGTTGGTGTTACTTTATAACAACCTGAGAAGCTGATCATCTTTAGTCTCTCTGGTGCTTGTTGGTGTCTCTAACCCACTCATTTGTGTTACTTTATAACAACCTGAGAAGCTGATCATCTTTACTCTCTCTGGTGCTTGTTGGTGTCTCTAACCCACTCATTTGTGTTACTTTATAACAACCTGAGAAGCTGATCATCTTTACTCTCTCTGGTGCTTGTTGGTGTCTCTAACCCACTCATTTGTGTTACTTTATAACAACCTGAGAAGCTGATCATCTTTAGTCTCTCTGGTGCTTGTTGGTGTCTCTAACCCACTCATTTGTGTTACTTTATAACAACCTGAGAAGCTGATCATCTTTAGTTACTCTCTCTGGCTGCATCTTTGTTGGTGTCTCTAACCCACTCATTTGTGTTACTTTATAACAACCTGAGAAGCTGATCATCTTTAGTCTCTCTGGTGCTTGTTGGTGTCTCTAACCCACTCATTTGTGTTACTTTATAACAACCTGAGAAGCTGATCAACCTGAGTTACTTTATAACAACCTGAGAAGCTGATCATCTTTATCTTGTTGGTGTCTCTAACCCACTCATTTGTGTTACTTTTTGAGAAGCTGATCATCTTTCTCTGGTGCTTGTTGGTGTCTCTAACCCACTCATTTGTGTTACTTTATAACAACCTGAAGCTGCAGCTGATCATCTTTAGCTGATCATCTTTAGTCTATCTCTGGTGCTTGTTGGTGTCTCTAACCCACTCATTTGTGTTACTTTATAACAACCTGAGAAGCTGATCATCTTTAGTCTCTCTTGGGCTTGTTGGTGTCTCTAACCCACTCATTTGTGTTACTTTATAACAACCTGAGAAGCTGATCATCTTTAGTCTCTCTGGTGCTTGTTGGTGTCTCTAACCCACTCATTTGTGTTACTTTATAACAACCTGAGAAGCTGATCATCTTTAGTCTCTCTGGTGCTTGTTGGTGTCTCTAACCCACTCATTTGTGTTACTTTATAACAACCTGAGAAGCTGATCATCTTTAGTCTTTATCTCTGATCATCTTTAGTGCTTGTTGGTGTCTCTAACCCACTCATTTGTGTTACTTTATAACAACCTGAGAAGCTGATCATCTTTAGTCTCTCTTGGGCTTGTTGGTGTCTCTAACCCACTCATTTGTGTTACTTTATAACAACCTGAGAAGCTGATCATCTTTAGATCATCTCTATCTTGGGCTTGGTGCTTGTTGGTGTCTCTAACCCACTCATTTGTGTGCTTGTTGGTGTCTCTAACCCACTCATTTGTGTTACTTTATAACAACCTGAGAAGCTGATCATCTTTAGTCTCTCTTGGGCTTGTTGGTGTCTCTAACCCACTCATTTGTGTTACTTTATAACAACCTGAGAAGCTGATCATCTTTAGTCTCTCTGGTGCTTGTTGGTGTCTCTAACCCACTCATTTGTGTTACTTTATAACAACCTGAGAAGCTGATCATCTTTAGTCTCTCTTGGGCTTGTTGGTGTCTCTAACCCACTCATTTGTGTTACTTTATAACAACCTGAGAAGCTGATCATCTTTAGTCATCTTTTAGTCTCATCTTTAGGTGCTTGTTGGTGTCTCTAACCCACTCATTTGTGTTACTTTATAACAACCTGAGAAGCTGATCATCTTTAGTCTCTCTTGGGCTTGTTGGTGTCTCTAACCCACTCATTTGTGTTACTTTATAACAACCTGAGAAGCTGATCATCTTTAGTCTCTCTTGGTGCTTGTTGGTGTCTCTAACCCACTCATTTGTGTTACTTTATAACAACCTGAGAAGCTGATCATCTTTAGTCTCTCTGGTGCTTGTTGGTGTTACTTTATAACAACCTGAGAAGCTGATCATCTTTAGTCTATCTTGGGCTTGTTGGTGTCTCTAACCCACTCATTTGTGTTACTTTATAACAACCTGAGAAGCTGATCATCTTTAGTCTCTCTGGTGCTTGTTGGTGTTACTTTATAACAACCTGAGAAGCTGATCATCTTTAGTCTCTCTTGGGCTTGTTGGTGTCTCTAACCCACTCATTTGTGTTACTTTATAACAACCTGAGAAGCTGATCATCTTTAGTCTTTATCTTGGGCTTGTTGGTGTCTCTAACCCACTCATTTGTGTTACTTTATAACAACCTGAAGCTGAAGCTGATCATCTTTAGTTCTTTATCTCTGATCATCTTTAGTGCTTGTTGGTGTCTCTAACCCACTCATTTGTGTTACTTTATAACAACCTGAGAAGCTGATCATCTTTAGTCTATCTTGGGCTTGTTGGTGTCTCTAACCCACTCATTTGTGTTACTTTATAACAACCTGAGAAGCTGATCATCTTTAGTCTCTCTGGTGCTTGTTGGTGTCTCTAACCCACTCATTTGTGTTACTTTATAACAACCTGAGAAGCTGATCATCTTTAGTCTCTCTTGGGCTTGTTGGTGTCTCTAACCCACTCATTTGTGTTACTTTATAACAACCTGAGAAGCTGATCATCTTTAGTCTCTCTGGTGCTTGTTGGTGTCTCTAACCCACTCATTTGTGTTACTTTATAACAACCTGAGAAGCTGATCATCTTTAGTCTCTCTTGTGCTTGTTGGTGTCTCTAACCCACTCATTTGTGTTACTTTATAACAACCTGAGCAGCTGATCATCTTTAGTCTCTCTGGGGCTTTTTGGTGTCTCTAACCCACTCATTTGTGTTACGGTCTTTGATTCCATATGAGTCCATGGTGTTTCATCTGTCACCCAATACACTATGGTGTGAACTTCTGACAGCTTTTTTTCTATGCTGCCTGAGCAATGTAAGGTTGATAGACTCTGACAGACTTCAATATCATTTCTTGTTATGTGACAATTGTGGAGTCATAGAATCCATTGGAGGAAGTTATGTTTCAAATAATTTTTACAAACTGAGATAAGACATAGGTAAATAATGACTTGGACAGAGATAAAATAAGGGTTCTTGAAAATAACCACAACTAATATGTAATCCATAAAGAAAAACAAAACTAATATGTAATCCATAAAGAAACACAACTAATATGTAATCCATGAAGAAACACTACTAATATGTAATCCATAAAGAAAAACAAAACTAATATGTAATCCATAAGGAAACAAAACGAATATTTAATCCATAAGGAAACACAACTATTATGTAATCCTTAAAGAAAAACAAAACTAATATGTAATCCATAAACAAACACAACTAATATGTAATCCATAAAGTAAAACACAACTAATATGTACTCCATAAGGAAACACAACTAATATGTACTCCATAAGGAAACACAACTAATATGTAATCCATAAAGAAACACAACTAATATGTAATCCATAAAGAAACACAACTAATATGTAATCCATAAAGAAACACAACTAATATGTACTCCATAAGGAAACACAACTAATATGTACTCCATAAGGAAACACAACTAATATGTAATCCATAAAGAAACACAACTAATATGTAATCCATAAAGAAACACAACTAATATGTAATCCATAAAGAAACACAACTAATATGTACTCCATAAGGAAACACAACTAATATGTATTGTAATACTACAACAACTACTCATTGTAGTTGTTGTATATACAGACTGAGTTTGTCCTCTTTATTTACTCCTCTTTCTCCTCAGTTTGTCCTCTTCATTTACTCCTCTTTCTCCTGAGTTTGTCCTCTTCATTTACTCCTCTTTCTCCTGAGTTTGTCCTCTTCATTTACTCCTCTTTCTCCTGAGTTTGTCCTCTTCATTTACTCCTCTTTCTCCTGAGTTTGTCCTTTTCATTTACCCATCTTTCTCCTGAGTTTGTCCTTTTCATTTACCCATCTTTCTCCTGAGTTTGTCCTTTTCATTTACCCATCTTTCTCCTGAGTTTGTCCTTTTCATTTACCCATCTTTCTCCTGAGTTTGTCCTTTTCATTTACCCATCTTTCTCCTGAGTTTGTCCTTTTCATTTACCCATCTTTCTCCTGAGTTTGTCCTTTTCATTTTCCCTTCTTTCTCCCTAAATCTTTCTCTTTTTTTCCAGGTGGTTAAGATGATGATTATTGTAGTGGTGACCTTTGCTCTCTGCTGGCTGCCGTACCACGTTTACTTTATCGTGACTGGTCTCAACAAGGCCCTGAAGAAGTGGAAGTCCATCCAGCAGGTGTACCTGTCAGTGTTGTGGCTGGCTATGAGTTCCACAATGTACAACCCAATCATCTACTGTTGCCTCAACAGCAGGTAAAACAAATTAATCAATCAATTAAATGTATTTTATAAAGCCCTTTTACAACAAAGTTATCTCAAAGTGCTTTCACAAACACCCAGCCTGAATCCGACAGAGCATGCATCGACAAGTTGAACAAGAAGAACAAGTTGAACAAGTTGATACACAGCGGCTAGGAAAAACTTCCTGATGATGAAATTTAGGAAGAAATCTAGAAAGGAACCAGGCTCTGAGGGGTGGCCAGTCCTCTTCTGTCTGTGCTGGCTGAACTTATGACAGTTAGTATAATACAGTGCAAGCAAGCAATATGCAAGTATTTAAAAAATAGAATGGTCCAGGACGACCGGGAGGGTTAATGAGTTTGGTAGATTAGAGGACGAAACTCTGCAGCACAATCAGGGGCTCCAGGATGGATCCAGCACATGTTTCTAAGGCTGATTGGTCCCACAGAATGGCCAGCATGACACAAACACAGGGAGAGGTTGGACACTCCAGTATATCAGCATAAGTCTTGAAAGGAGACGGGGGTGGTTAGTGAAACTATGGCCATGAACGGATAAACCCTGGACACGGCCCAACAAAATGTACGTAGAGACAAGACACAGGGAAAAGTTTGACACCCTGGTTCTCTATGTCCCCGGCACCATAGTATAGCAGAGCAGCATACATCTTAGTATGAGACCGGGGTTCAGTGAAACTGTGGCCCTGAACAGGGTAAACCCCGAAACAGGGCCCAAAAGGGCCAGAAAAAAACCCCCACCCACTTTACCGAGCTTCAACCCAGGGACACCAATCAACCACGACCACTCGGGCAGGTTTAGTTTTGCTCAAAAAGCTACTCAAAATAGCGAACAAAAGAGAACTATAGCGAGCCAGTGACTCCACCCCCCAGTCAGCAACTTGCAGGTTTAGTTTTGCTCACAAGCTACTCTAAATGAGCGAACAAAAGAGAACTTTAGCGAGCCATTGACTACACCCCTCAGGTAGCAATTGGGAGGTTTCGTAAAACCAATATATGAGCATTTTCACTGGCAGAAATAGGCACACAGATGCCCTATCTTAATATGAACCAGAATAACACAGTAAGAAAATATTCCTGTAGCAAATATACATTGTTGCACGGATCATTTTGAATAATACTAGTTAGAAAAGTTAATTTCTGCAAATCAAGATAAGTTAAAGTTAAATGAATGCCCTACAACATTCCCTTCCCAGATATGTAGAAAAATCTGCAAAAAGTGAATGTTCAAGTTAAATTATTGCTTGTGCACTTAGGGCTGACCCCTCACCCCTAACCCTAACTCAACAGGGCTGACCCCTGACCCCTAACCCTAACTCAATAGTCCAATAATATTTTTTGTTCGCTTTATTGCGGAGTCTTTCACATGTATGGTATGTGCTCAGAGGTATAAGAAAACATCCACAATTGAGCACACACAAACAGCATGGTCAATGGAAACCTCTGGGTACTATTGTGCACACACAAACAGCATGGTCAATGGAAACCTCTGGGTACTATTGTGCACACACAAACAGCATGGTCAATGGAAACCTCTGGGTACTATTGTGCACACACAAACAGCATAGAAACCTCTGGGTACTATTGTGCACACACAAACAGCATAGAAACCTCTGGGTACTATTGTGCACACACAAACAGCATGGTCAATGGAAACCTCTGGGTACTATTGTGCACACACAAACAGCATGGTCAATGGAAACCTCTGGGTACTATTGTGCAAACACAAACAGCATAGAAACCTCTGGGTACTATTGTGCACACACAAACAGCATGGTCAATGGAAACCTCTGGGTACTATTGTGCACACACAAACAGCATGGTCAATGGAAACCTCTGGGTACTATTGTGCACACACAAACAGCATGGTCAATGGAAACCTCTGGGTACTATTGTGCAAACACAAACAGCATAGAAACCTCTGGGTACTATTGTGCACACACAAACAGCATAGAAACCTCTGGGTACTATTGAACACACACAAACAGCATGGAAACCTCTGGGTACTATTGAGCACACACAAACAGCATGGCGAATGGAAACCTCTGGGTACTATTGTGCACACACAAACAGCATAGAAACCTCTGGGTACTATTGAGCACACACAAACAGCATGGAAACCTCTGGGTACTATTGTGCACACACAAACAGCATAGAAACCTCTGGGTACTATTGAGCACACACAAACAGCATAGAAATCTCTGGGTACTATTGAATACACACAGACAGCATGGAAACCTCTGGGTACTATTGTGCACACACAAACAGCATGGTCAATGGAAACCTCTGGGTACTATTGTGCACACACAAACAGCATAGAAACCTCTGGGTACTATTGAGCACACACAAACAGCATGGAAACCTCTGGGTACTATTGTGCACACACAAACAGCATAGAAACCTCTGGGTACTATTGTGCACACACAAACAGCATGGAAACCTCTGGGTACTATTGTGCACACACAAACAGCATGGAAACCTCTGGGTACTATTGTGCACACACAAACAGCATAGAAATCTCTGGGTACTATTGAATACACACAGACAGCATGGAAACCTCTGGGTACTATTGTGCACACACAAACTTTTGAACACACACAAACAAAGTTGGTCTTTGGAGTCTCATCACAATACTAAACCAGACCTCACTGAGGAACCTGCAGCACTCTGAACCCAAAGTCTGAGTGCTGGGTTCCTATTGGAGGAGTTGGTATCTCAGTGGTAGAGTGCATGTTCTGTGTGTATGATGTCCTGGGTTCCTATTGGAGGAGTTGGTGTATCTCAGTGGTAGAGTGCATGCTCTGTATGTATGATGTCCTGGGTTCCTATTGGAGGAGTTGGTATCTCAGTGGTAGAGTGCATGCTCTGTATATATGATGTCCTGGGTTCCTATTGGAGGAGTTGGTATCTCAGTGGTAGAGTGCATGCTCTGTATGTATGATGTCCTGGGTTCCTATTGGAGGAGTTGGTATCTCAGTGGTAGAGTGCATGCTCTGTATGTATGATGTCCTGGGTTCCTATTGGAGGAGTTGGTATCTCAGTGGTAGAGTGCATGCTCTGTATATATGATGTCCTGGGTTCCTATTGGAGGAGTTGGTGTATCTCAGTGGTAGAGTGCATGCTCTGTATGTATGATGTCCTGGGTTCCTATTGGAGGAGTTGGTATGTCAGTGGTAGAGTGCATGCTCTGTATATATGATGTCCTGGGTTCCTATTGGAGGAGTTGGTACCTCAGTGGTAGAGTGTATGCTCTGTATATATGATGTCCTGGGTTCCTATTGGAGGAGTTGGTATCTCAGTGGTAGAGTACATGCTCTGTATGTATGATGTCCTGGGTTCCAATTGGAGGAGTTGGTATCTCAGTGGTAGAGTGCATGCTCTGTATGTATGATGTCCTGGGTTCCTATTGGAGGAGTTGGTGTATCTCAGTGGTAGAGTGCATGCTCTGTATGTATGATGTCCTGGGTTCCTATTGGAGGAGTTGGTGTATCTCAGTGGTAGAGTACATGCTCTGTATGTATGATGTCCTGGGTTCCTATTGGAGGAGTTGGTATCTCAGTGGTAGAGTGCATGCTCTGTATGTATGATGTCCTGGGTTCCTATTGGAGGAGTTGGTATCTCAGTGGTAGAGTGCATGCTCTGTATGTATGATGTCCTGGGTTCCTATTGGAGGAGTTGGTATCTCAGTGGTAGAGTGCATGTTCTGTATGTATGATGTCCTGGGTTCCTATTGGAGGAGTTGGTGTATCTCAGTGGTAGAGTACATGTTCTGTATGTATGATGTCCTGGGTTCCTATTGGAGGAGTTGGTGTATCTCAGTGGTAGAGTGCATGCTCTGTATGTATGATGTCCTGGGTTCCTATTGGAGGAGTTGGTGTATCTCAGTGGTAGAGTGCATGCTCTGTATGTATGATGTCCTGGGTTCCTATTGGAGGAGTTGGTATCTCAGTGGTAGAGTGTATGCTCTGTATATATGATGTCCTGGGTTCCAATTGGAGGAGATGGTATCTCAGTGGTAGAGTGCATGCTCTGTATGTATGATGTCCTGGGTTCCTATTGGAGGAGTTGGTATCTCAGTGGTAGAGTACATGCTCTGTATGTATGATGTCCTGGTTTCCTTTTGGAGGAGTTGGTATCTCAGTGGTAGAGTGCATGCTCTGTATGTATGATGTCCTGGGTTCCTATTGGAGGAGTTGGTATGTCAGTGGTAGAGTACATGCTCTGTATGTATGATGTCCTGGGTTCCTATTGGAGGAGTTGGTATCTCAGTGGTTGAGTGCATGCTCTGTATGTATGATGTCCTGGGTTCCTATTGGAGGAGTTGGTATCTCAGTGGTTGAGTGCATGTTCTGTATGTATGATGTCCTGGGTTCCTATTGGAGGAGTTGGTATCTCAGTGGTAGAGTACATGTTCTGTATGTATGATGTCCTGGGTTCCTATTGGAGGAGTTGGTATCTCAGTGGTAGAGTGCATGTTCTGTATGTATGATGTCCTGGGTTCCTATTGGAGGAGTTGGTGTATCTCAGTGGTAGAGTGCATGTTCTGTATGTATGATGTCCTGGGTTCCTATTGGAGGAGTTGGTGTATCTCAGTAGTAGAGTGCATGCTCTGTATGTATGATGTCGGTCTACCTGGTTAAATAAAAATAACAACCTGTTGAGGTACCTGCCCAGAATAAATATGACAAGGTGTTGAGGTACCTGACACTCTGGTATTTAAGCGTAACTTTATATTTTTGCAGTAAATGCAAATTAACTGTCTCTTTGATTTATGCAGGGTGGTGTATAATATCTCATCTGTTTTTATTCTGGGCCATTAACTGACTCTATTTAATGCAGCCCTGTATGTTTCAGTCAACTGGATTTTGTTTTAAAAAATTTTGTGATGTGTGAAAAACACACAACATTCCAACCGCAAAACTTCTTAATTAGTAAAAGTTTATGGGTAACAGTAAAATCTAAAATGACATTGCATCCACCCAACCCCCTAAGGCCCTTCAAAACCATCCCTGAAACTGGAGCCTTCCTTAAACATCCCCAGTTAACTGTTCATATCATTCAATTACTCGCTCCTCAACTTCCTGCATGATAAAAAATGTCTAAAAATGTGTTTTTTACTGCCAGATTTTAATGTGTAAATAGATGATACTAATTGATCTCTGCATGATACTGTGATACTTGTGTCCAATGTCAACACCTTTGACTCTGCAACTGCGCAGTAGTGAATGTGCACTAATGAACGCACACAAGAGAATGTGCACTAATGAACACGCACTAGAGAATGCGACCTACTGAACATGCACTAGAGAATGTGCACTAGAGAATGCGCACTACTGAACATGCACTAGAGAATGTGCACTACTGAACATGCACTAGAGAATGTGCACTACTGAACATGCACTAGAGAATGTGCACTACTGAACATGCACTAGAGAATGTGCACTAATTAAGATGCACTAGAGGATGCGCACTACTGAACATGCACTAGACTAGATAGTGTGCACTACTGAACATGCACTAGACTAGAGAACGTGCACTACTGAACATGCACTAGACTAGAGAACGTGCACTACTGAACATGCACTAGACTAGAGAACGTGCACTACTGAACATGCACTAGAGAATGTGACCTACTGAACATGCACTAGAGAATGTGACCTACTGAACATGCACTGGACTAGAGAACGTGCACTACTGAACATGCACTAGAGAATGTGACCTACTGAACATGCACTAGAGAATGTGACCTACTGAACATGCACTAGACTAGAGAACGTGCACTACTGAACTTGCACTAGAGAATGTGACCTACTGAACATGCACTAGAGAATGTGCACTAATTAAGATGCACTAGAGGATGTGACCTACTGAACATGCACTAGACTAGAGAACGTGCACTACTGAACTTGCACTAGAGAATGTGACCTACTGAACATGCACTAGAGAATGTGCACTAATTAAGATGCACTAGAGGATGTGACCTACTGAACATGCACTAGACTAGAGAACGTGCACTACTGAACTTGCACTAGAGAATGTGACCTACTGAACATGCACTAGAGAATGTGCACTAATTAAGATGCACTAGAGGATGTGACCTACTGAACATGCACTAGAGAATGCGCACTACTGAACATGCACTAGAGAATGCACACTAATGAACGCGCCCTAGTGAACGGGCCCTAGAGAATGCGCACTAGTAAAAACACACTAATTAACGCACACTAGTGAACTCTTCTCACACCTTCTTCATTTTCCAAATCTCTCCCAGATTCCGGGCCGGCTTCAAGCGTGCTTTTTGCTGGTGTCCATTTATCCAGGTGTCAAGTGATGACGAGCTGGAGCTGAGGGCCACGAGACTCCACCCGACCCGCCAGAGCAGCATGTACACGCTGTCCCGCATGGACACCACAGTGGTTGTGGTTTACGACCCGGTAGATGGAGCAGCAGGAAGCCAGTCCAGGAAGAAGAGCTACGTCAACTCACCAGTGGAAAATGGACTGGGATGCAATGGGAACGAGGCTGGGACAGATCCAAATGCCTAACCCTAACCCTATAAATACACCCGTGTGTAGAGTAGCGTCATGTGTGTATATATGTATGTGGGACAAAAACAACAGATATGACACATAGTATCATGTAACCAAATACACACGTGTGTAGAGTAGCGTCATGTGTGTATATATGTATGTGGGACAAAAACAACAGATATGACACATAGTATCATGTAACCAAATACACACGTGTGTAGAGTAGCGTCATGTGTGTATATATGTATGTGGGACAAAAACAACAGATATGACACATAGTATCATGTAACCAAATACACACGTGTGTAGAGTAGCGTCATGTGTGTATATATGTATGTGGGACAAAAACAACAGATATGACACATAGTATCATGGAACCAAATACACACGTGTGTAGAGTAGCGTCATGTGTGTATATATGTATGTGGGACAAAAACAACAGATATGACACATAGTATCATGTAACCAAATACACACGTGTGTAGAGTAGCGTCATGTGTGTATGTATGTATGTGGGACAAAAAAACAACAGATATGACACATAGTATCATGTAACCAAATACACACGTGTGTAGAGTAGCATCATGTGTGTATATATGTATGTGGGACAAAAACAACAGATATGACACATAGTATCATGTAACCAAATACACACGTGTGTAGAGTAGCGTCATGTGTGTATATATGTATGTGGGACAAAAACAACAGATATGACACATAGTATCATGTAACCAAATACACACGTGTGTAGAGTAGCGTCATGTGTGTATATATGTATGTGGGACAAAAACAACAGATATGACACATAGTATCATGTAACCAAATACACACGTGTGTAGAGTAGCGTCATGTGTGTATATATGTATGTGGGACAAAAACAACAGATATGACACATAGTATCATGTAACCAAATACACACGTGTGTAGAGTAGCGTCATGTGTGTATATATGTATGTGGGACAAAAACAACAGATATGACACATAGTATCATGTAACCAAATACACACGTGTGTAGAGTAGCATCATGTGTGTATATATGTATGTAGGACAAAAACAACATATGACACATAGTATCATGTAACCAAATACACACGTGTGTAGTGTAGCGTCATGTGTGTATATATGTATGTGGGACAAAAACAACAGATATGACACATAGTATCATGTAACCAAATACACACGTGTGTAGAGTAGCGTCATGTGTATATATGTATGTGGGACAAAAACAACAGATATGACACATAGTATCATGTAACCAAATACACACGTGTGTAGAGTAGCGTCACGTGTGTATGTATGTATGTAGGACAAAAACAACAGATATGACACATAGTATCATGTAACCAAATACACACGTGTGTAGAGTAGCGTCACGTGTGTATGTATGTATGTGGGACAAAAACAACAGATATGACACATAGTATCATGTAACCAAATACACACGTGTGTAGAGTAGCGTCATGTGTGTATGTATGTATGTAGGACAAAAACAACAGATATGACACATAGTATCATGTAACCAAATACACACGTGTGTAGAGTAGCGTCATGTGTGTATGTATGTATGTGGGACAAAAACAACAGATATGACACATAGTATCATGTAACCAAATACACACGTGTGTAGAGTAGCGTCATGTGTGTATATATGTATGTAGGACAAAAACAACAGATATGACACATAGTATCATGTAACCAAATACACACGTGTGTAGAGTAGCGTCATGTGTGTATATATGTATGTAGGACAAAAACAACAGATATGACACATAGTATCATGTAACCAAATACACACGTGTGTAGTGTAGCGTCATGTGTGTATATATGTATGTGGGACAAAAACAACAGATATGACACATAGTATCATGTAACCAAATACACACGTGTGTAGAGTAGCGTCATGTGTGTATATATGTATGTGGGACAAAAACAACAGATATGACACATAGTATCATGTAACCAAATACACACGTGTGTAGAGTAGCGTCATGTGTGTATATATGTATGTGGGACAAAAACAACAGATATGACACATAGTATCATGTAACCAAATACACACGTGTGTAGTGTAGCGTCATGTGTGTATATATGTATGTGGGACAAAAACAACAGATATGACACGTAGTATCATGTAACCAAATACACACGTGTGTAGAGTAGCGTCATGTGTGTAAATATGTATGTGGGACAAAAACAACAGATATGACACGTAGTATCATGTAACCAAATACACACGTGTGTAGTGTAGCGTCATGTGTGTATATATGTATGTGGGACAAAAACAACAGATATGACACATAGTATCATGTAACCAAATACACACGTGTGTAGAGTAGCGTCATGTGTGTATATATGTATGTGGGACAAAAACAACAGATATGACACATAGTATCATGGTCAACACAAACAACATAATCAAAGAACAACAATAGATATTAAACACGAACAAACAACACATACACACACTTTAAACAACATGTAGGAGTGTGTCTGGAAAAATAACAGAAAAATAAGGATAAGTAATGAATGGTATGGAATGGAGTGCACATTTGTAAAAGCTGTATGCCCAAGATATTCAAGACAGGATATACAAGACAGGATATACAAGACAGCGTATACAAGACAGGATATACAAGACAGCGTATACAAGACAGGATATACAAGACAGGATATTCAAGACAGGATATTCAAAACAGGATATTCAAGACAGAATATACAAGACAGGATATTCAAAACAGGATATAAAAGACAGAATATACAAGACAGGATATTCAAAACAGGATATACAAGACAGGATATTCAAAACAGGATATACAAGACAGGATATTCAAAACAGGATATACAAGACAGAATATACAAGACAGGATATTCAAAACAGGATATACAAGACAGGATATACAAGACAGGATATACAAGACAGGATATACAAGACAGCGAATACAAGACAGGATATACAAGACAGGATATACAAGACAGGATATACAAGACAGCGTATACAAGACAGGATATACAAGACAGGATATACAAGACAGGATATACAAGACAGGATATACAAGACAGGATATTCAAAACAGGATATTCAAGACAGAATATACAAGACAGGATATTCAAAACAGGATATACAAGACAGAATATACAAGACAGGATATTCAAAACAGGATATCCAAGACAGAATATACAAGACAGGATATTCAAAACAGGATATACAAGACAGGATTTACAAGACATGATATTCAAAACAGGATATTCAAGACAGAATATACAAGACAGGATATTCAAAACAGGATATACAAGACATGATATTCAAAACAGGATATACAAGACAGGATATACATGACATGATATTCAAAACAGGATATTCAAGACAGAATATACAAGACAGCGTATACAAGACAGGAAATTCAAAACAGGATATTCAAAACAGGATATTCAAGACAGGATATACAAGACAGGATATACAAGACAGGATATACAAGACAGGATTTTCAAGACAGGATATACACGACAGGATATACAAGACAGGATATACAAGACAGGATATTCAAGACAGAATATACAAGACAGGATATTCAAAACAGGATATTCAAGACAGAATATACAAGACAGGATATTCAAAACAGGATATACAAGACAGGATATTCAAAACAGGATATACAAGACAGGATATACAAGACAGGATATACAAGACAGGATATACAAGACAGGATATACAAGACAGGATATACAAGACAGCGTATACAAGACAGGATATACAAGACAGGATATACAAGACAGGATATACAAGACAGCGTATACAAGACAGGATATACAAGACAGGATATACAAGACAGCATATACAAGACAGGATATACAAGACAGAATATACAAGACAGGATATTCAAAACAGGATATACAAGACAGGACATTCAAAACAGGATATACAAGACAGGATATACAAGACAGCGTATACAAGACAGGATATACAAGACAGGATATACAATACATGATATTCAAAACAGGATATTCAAGACAGAATATACAAGACAGCGTATACAAGACAGGATATACAAGACAGGATATACAAGACAGGATATACAAGACATGATATTCAAGACAGAATATACAAGACAGGATATAGAAGACAGGATATTCAAAATAGGATATTCAAGACAGAATATACAAGACAGCGTATACAAGACAGGATATACAAGACAGAATATACAAGAAATGATGTACAAGACAGGATATACAAGACATGATATCAAGACAGAATATACAAGACAGGATATACAAGACAGGATATACAAGACAGAATATACAAGACAAGATATACAAGACAGGATATTCAAAACAGGATATTCAAGACAGAATATACAAGACAGCGTATACAAGACAGGATATACAAGACAGGATATACAAGACAGGATATTCAAGACAGAATATACAAGAAATGATATACAAGACAGGATATACAAGACAGGATATTCAAAACAGGATATATACAAGACAGCGTATACAAAACAGGATATACAAGACAGGATATACAAGACATTATATTCAAAACAGGATATTCAAGACAGAATATACAAGACAGCGTATACAAGACAGAATATACAAGACAGGATAAACACTTTCACACACTTGCTGTTGTGCAGTCTGACATACTGTGATAAAACAATGGTAGCCAAATATAACTCACATACTTGCTGTTGTGCAGTCTGTCATACTGTGATAAAACATTGGTAGTCAAATATTACTCTCACATACTTGCTGCTGTGCAGTCTGTCATACTGTGATAAAACAATGAAAAATCTGATATAACTCTCACATACTTGCTGTTGTGCAGTCTGTCATACTGTGATAAAACAATTAAAAATCAAATTTAACTCTCACATACTTGCTGTTGTGCAGTCTGTCACACTGTGATAAAACAATTAAAAATCTAATATAACTCTCACATACTTGCTGTTGTGCAGTCTGTCACACTGTGATAAAACAATTAAATATCAAATTTAACTCTCACATACTTGCTGTTGTGCAGTCTGTCATACTGTGATAAAACAATGGTATGCAAATATAACTCTCACATACCTGCTGTTGTGCAGTCTGTCATACTGTGATAAAACATTGGTAGTCAAATATTACTCTCACATTTTTGCTGTTGTGCAGTCTGTCATACTGTGATAAAACAATAAAAAATCTAATATAACTCTCACATACTTGCTGTTGTGCAGTCTGTCATACTGTGATAAAACAATGAAAAATCGAATATAACTCTCACATACTTGCTGTTGAGCAGTCTGTCACACTGTGATAAAACAATGAAAAATCAAATTTAACTCTCACATACTTGCTGTTGTGCAGTCTGTCACACTGTGATAAAACAATTAAAAATCAAATTTAACTCTCACATACTTGCTGTTGTGCAGTCTGTCATACTGTGATAAAACAATGGTAGGCAAATATAACTCTCACATACCTGCTGTTGTGCAGTCTGTCATACTGTGATAAAACAATTAAAAATCAAATGTAACTCTCATATACTTGCTGTTGTGCAGTCTGTCATACTGTGATAAAACAATGAAAAATCTAATATAACTCTCACATACTTGCTGTTGTGCAGTCTGTCATACTGTGATAAGACAATGAAAAATCAAATTTAACTCTCACATACTTGCTGTTGTGCAGTCTGTCATACTGTGATAAAACAATTAAAAAATCAAATTTAACTCTCACATACTTGCTGTTGTGCAGTCTGTCACACTGTGATAAAACAATGAAAAATTGAATATAACTCTCACATACTTGCTGTTGTGCAGTCTGTCACACTGTGATAAAACAATTAAAAATCAAAATTAATTCTCACATATTTGCTGTTGTGCAGTCTGTCATACTGTGATAAAACAATGGTATGCAAATATAACTCTCACATACCTGCTGTTGTGCAGTCTGTCATACTGTGATAAAACATTGAAAAATCTAATATGATAAAACAATGATAAAACAATGAAAAATCAGCAAATATAACTCTCACATACTTGCTGTTGTGCAGTCTGTCACACTGTGATAAAACAATTAAAAATCAAATTTAACTCTCACATACTTGCTGTTGTGCAGTCTGTCATACTGTGATAAAACAATTAAAAATCAAATACTCTCACATTGCTGTTGTGCAGTCTGTCATACTGTGATAAAACAATGGTAGCCAAATATAATAATACTTGCTGTTGTGCAGTCTGTCATACTGTGATAAAACAATGGTAGCCAAATATAACTCTCACATACTTGCTGTTGTGCAGTCTGTCATAAAACTGTGATAAAACAATGTCATAAAAATGGTAGCCAAATTTAACTCTCACATACTTGCTGTTGTGCAGTCTGTCATACTGTGATAAAACAATGGTAGGCAAATATAACTCTCACATACTTGCTGTTGTGCAGTCTGTCACACTGTGATAAAACAATGGTAGCCAAATATAACTCTCACATACTTGCTGTTGTGCAGTCTGTCATACTGTGATAAAACAATGGTAGCCAAATATAACTCACATACTTGCTGTTGTGCAGTCTGTCATACTGTGATAAAACAATGGTAGTCAAATATAACTCTCACATACTTGCTGTTGTGCAGTCTGTCACACTGTGATAAAACAATGAAAAATCTAATATAACTCTCACATACTTGCTGTTGTGCAGTCTGTCATACTGTGATAAAACAATGGTAGCCAAATATAACTCTCACATACTTGCTGTTGTGCAGTCTTTCATACTGTGATAAAACAATGGTAGCCAAATTTAACTCTCACATACTTGCTGTTGTGCAGTCTGTCATACTGTGATAAAACAATGGTAGGCAAATATAACTCTCACATACTTGCTGTTGTGCAGTCTGTCATACTGTGATAAAACAATGGTAGCCAAATATAACTCTCACATACTTGCTGTTGTGCAGTCTGTCATACTGTGATAAAACAATGGTAGCCAAATATAACTCACATACTTGCTGTTGTGCAGTCTGTCATAGTCACATACTTGCTGTTGTGCAGTCACTGTGATAAAACTGTGATAAAACAATGGTAGATAAAACCAAAATAACTCTCAAATACTTGCTGTTGTGCAGTCTGTCATACTGTGATAAAACAATGAGATATCTAATATAACTCTCACATACTTGCTGTTGTGCAGTCTGTCATCACACTGATGATAAAACAACTGTGATAAAACAATTAAAAATCAAATATAACTCTCATATACTTGCTGTTGTGCAAACTGTGATAAAACTCAAATATAACTCTCACATACTTGCTGTTGTGCAGTCTGTCAGTCTGTCACTGTGATAAAACAATGTGCAGTCTGTCACACTGTGATAAAACAATTAAAAATCAAATTTAACTCTCATATACTTGCTGTTGTGCAGTCTGTCACACTGTGATAAAACAATTAAAAATCAAATTTAACTCTCACATACTTGCTGTTGTGCAGTCTGTCACACTGTGATAAAACAATGAAAAATCAAATATAACTCTCACATACTTGCTGTTGTGCAGTCTTTCATACTGTGATAAAACAATGGTAGCCAAATATAACTCTCACATACTTGCTGTTGTGCAGTCTGTCATACTGTGATAAAACAATGAAAAATCTAATATAACTCTCACATACTTGCTGTTGTGCAGTCTGTCATACTGTGATAAAACAATGAAAAATCTAATATAACTCTCACATATTTGCTGTTGTGCAGTCTGTCATACTGTGATAAAACATTTGTAGTCAAATATAACTCTCACATACTGGATCTGTAGTCGAATCATAATATTAAGAAACTGGATCTTTAGTAGAATCATAATAGTAAGATACTAGATCTGTAGCAGAATCATAATAGTAAGATACTGAATCTGTAGCAGAATCATAATAGTAAGATACTGGATCTGTAGTAAAATCATAATAGTAAGATACTGGATCTGTAGCAGAATCATAATAGTGAGAAACTGGATCTGTAGTAGAATCATAATAGTAAGAAACTGATTCTGTAACAGAATCATAATAGTAAGAAACTGATTCTGTAACAGAATCATAATAGTAAGATACTGGATCTGTAGTAGAATCATAATAGTAAGATACTGGATCTGTAGCAGAATCATAAAGTAAGATACTGATTCTGTAACGGAATCATAATAGTGAGATACTGGATCTGTAGTAGAGTCATAATAGTAATGTAGCCAAGTGGTAGGAAGCCACAGTGTTGTTTTTGTTTGGTCCACTAGGTGGCAGTTGTTAGGTTTGGACAGGGAAGTGGGAAAAGGATTTTACATGTGTAGAGAGAGGGTTGGCGCACGACAGTGACTTGTAAAACCCTGTGTGGGATTTGACTGGCGATATAAGGTTAAATAAGGTTTAATTTGTTAAAAGTACATAAATGTAACCATAGAACGCAACGGTGGTCAAGTTAAATGTTATTTTGATGTGATTGTGACTGAATGCATAGTTAACGATGTGAAAGGTTTCATATTGCACCACGAGGCTGCTAGCTTGGCTAGTAGTGTTTTACAGGATTTTATGTTAACTGTGGTATGTATGCTCTTTTGTTTTATTTTATAATTCAGCCACTAACGTTTTTGTATTACGATAATGCCTTTGTTGTTTAATAAGTTTAATCAGGATAAATTTCCCTAACATTAGTTTGTGTCCGGTAGTTATACTTTATACCAGGCTACAGTAAGATACTGGATCTGTAGCAAAATCCTAATAGTAAGATACTGGATCTGTAGCAGAATCATAAAAATAAGATACTGGATCTGTAGTAGAATCTTAATAGTATGAAACTGGATCTGTAGCAGAATCATAATAGTAAGAAACTGGAGCTGCAGTAGAATCATAATAGTAAGATACTGGATCTGTAGTAGAATCATAATAGTAAGATACTGGATCTGTAGCAGAATCATAATAGTAAGAAACTGGAGCTGCAGTAGAATCATAATAGTAAGAAACTGGAGCTGTAGTAGAATCATAATAGTAAGATACTGGATCTGTAGCAGAATCATAATAGTAAGATACTGGATCTGTAGTAGAATCATAATAGTAAGATACTGGATCTGTAGCAGAATCATAATAGTAAGATACTGGATCTGTAGCAGAATCATAATAATAATTTACTGGATCTGTAGCAGAATCATAATAGTAAGATACTGGATCTGTAGCAGAATCATAATAGTAAGAAACTGGAGCTGCAGTAGAATCATAATAGTAAGAAACTGGAGCTGTAGTAGAATCATAATAGTAAGATACTGGATCTGTAGTAGAAGTCATAATAGTAAGATACTGAATCTGTAGTAGAATCATAATAGTAAGATACTGGATCTGTAGTAGAATCATAATAGTAAGATACTGGATCTGTAGTAGAATCATAATAGTAAGATACTGGATCTGAGCTGTAGTAGAATCATAATAGTAAGAGAAACTGGATCTGTAGTAGAATCATAATAGTAAGATACTGGATCTGTAGAGTAGAATCATAATAGTAAGATACTGGATCTACTGGATCTAGTAGAATCATAATAGTAAGATACTGAAAGATAGAACTAAGGATCTGGATCATAATAGTAAGATACTAGAATCATAATAGTAAGAAACTAGCTGTAAGATACTAGAATCATAATAGTAAGATACTGGATCTGTAGTAGAGTCATAATAGTAAGATACTGAATCTGTGGAAGTAGAGTCATAATAGTAAGATACTGGAGCTGCAGTAATAATATACTGGATCTGTAGTAGAGTAATAATAGTAAGATACTGAATCTGTAGTAGAGTCGTAATAATAAGATACTGGATCTGTAGTAGAATCATAATAGTAAGATACTGAATCTGTAGTAGAGTCGTAATAATAAGATACTGGATCTGTAGTAGAATCATAATAGTAAGATACTGGATCTGTAGCAGAATCATAATAGTAAGATACTGGATCTGTAGCAGAATAATAATAGTAAGATACTGGAACTGTAGCAGAGTCATAATAGTAAGATACTGGAGCTGCAGTAAAATCATAATAGTAAGAAACTGGAGCTGTAGTAAGAATCATAATAGTAAGAAACTGGATCTGTAGTAGAATCATAATAGTAAGATACTGAATCTAGTAGTAAGATACTGGAATCATAATAGTGAGAAACTGGATCTGTAGTAGAATCATAATAGTAAGAGAACTGACTGGATCTAGCAGAATCATAATAGAATCATAATAGTAAGATACTGGATCTGTAGTAGAATCATAATAGTAAGAAACTGGATCTGTAGTAGAATCATAATAGTAAGATACTGGATCTGTAGCAGAATCATAATAGTAAGATACTGATTCTGTAACGGAATCATAATATTGAGATACTGGATCTGTAGTAGAGTCATAATAGTAATGTAGCCAAGTGGTAGGAAGAGCCACAGTGTTGTTTTTGTTTGGTCCACTAGGTGGCAGTTGTTAGGTTTGGACAGGGAAGTGGGAAAAGGATTTTACATGTGTAGAGAGAGGGTTGGCGCACGACAGTGACTTGTAAAACCCTGTGTGGGATTTGACTGGCGATATAAGGTTAAATAAGGTTTAATTTGTTAAAAGTACATAAATGTAACCATAGAACGCAACGGTGGTCAAGTTAAATGTTATTTTGATGTGATTGTGACTGAATGCATAGTTAACGATGTGAAAGGTTTCATATTGCACCACGAGGCTGCTAGCTTGGCTAGTAGTGTTTTACAGGATTTTATGTTAACTGTGGTATGTATGCTCTTTTGTTTTATTTTATAATTCAGCCACTAACGTTTTTGTATTACGATAATGCCTTTGTTGTTTAATAAATTTAATCAGGATACATTTCCCTAACATTAGTTTGTGTCCGGTAGTTATACTTTATACCAGGCTACAGTAAGATACTGGATCTGTAGCAAAATCCTAATAGTAAGATACTGGATCTGTAGCAGAATCATAAAAATAAGATACTGGATCTGTAGTAGAATCTTAATAGTATGAAACTGGATCTGTAGCAGAATCATAATAGTAAGAAACTGGATCTGTAGTAGAATCTTAATAGTATGAAACTGGATCTGTAGCAGAATCATAATAGTAAGAAACTGGAGCTGTAGTAGAATCATAATAGTAAGATACTGGATCTGTAGTAGAATCATAATAGTAAGATACTGGATCTGTAGCAGAATCATAATAATAATTTACTGGATCTGTAGCAGAATCATAATAGTAAGATACTGGATCTGTAGCAGAATCATAATAGTAAGAAACTGGAGCTGCAGTAGAATCATAATAGTAAGAAACTGGAGCTGTAGTAGAATCATAATAGTAAGATACTGGATCTGTAGTAGAGTCATAATAGTAAGATACTGAATCTGTAGTAGAATCATAATAGTAAGATACTGGATCTGTAGTAGAATCATAATAGTAAGATACTGGATCTGTAGTAGAATCATAATAGTAAGATACTGGATCTGTAGTAGAGTAATAATAGTAAGATACTGAATCTGTAGTAGAGTCGTAATAATAAGATACTGGATCTGTAGTAGAATCATAATAGTAAGATACTGGATCTGTAGCAGAATAATAATAGTAAGATACTGGAACTGTAGCAGAATCATAATAGTAAGATACTGGATCTGTAGTAGAATCATAATAGTAAGATACTGGATCTGTAGTAGAGTCATAATAGTAAGATACTGAATATGTAGTAGAGTCGTAATAATAAGATATTGGAACTGTAGCAGAATCATAATAGTAAGATACTGGAACTGTAGCAGAATCATAATAGTAAGATACTGGATCTGTAGTAGAGTCGTAATAATAAGATACTGGATCTGTAGCAGAATAATAATAGTAAGATACTGGAACTGTAGCAGAATCATATCAATAATATTTTGGGTCTGTATTAGATGTTAAAAGCATACTTTCATGGATAAAATCTGCCTCCACTTCACATGGCTTTCTCCTATTTATAAGTGAGGTTGAGTTAACTTGTGACTTGCATACAGTAAATTGAGTTGCTGCGACTATAATTGTGTAGCTTTTATTTTTGTCCGGTTCTTATTATACATGCTGTGGGTTCAAGTCAAACAAACTAAAATGTATGGACTTTTTATATTGCAGACAGGTCTACATAAGCTCTACATACATGCTGTATACAGGTCTACATAAGCACTACATACATGCTGTATACAGGTCTACATAAGCTCTACATACATGCTGTATACGGGTCTACATAAGCTCTACATACATGCTGTATACAGGTCTACATAAGCTCTACATACATGCTGTATACGGGTCTACATAAGCTCTACATACATGCTGTATACGAGTCTACATAAGCTCTACATATATGCTGTATACGGGTCTACATAAGCTCTACATATATGCTGTATACGGGTCTACATAAGCTCTACATACATGCTGTATACAGGTCTACATAAGCTCTACATACATGCTGTATACGAGTCTACATAAGCTCTACATACATGCTGTATACGGGTATACATAAGCTCTACATACATGCTGTATACGGGTCTACATAAGCTCTACATACATGCTGTATACGAGTCTACATAAGCTCTACATACATGCTGTATACAGGTCTACATAAGCTCTACATACATGCTGTATACGGGTCTACATAAGCACTATATACATGCTGTATACGAGTCTACATAAGCTCTACATACATGCTGTATACGGGTATACATAAGCTCTACATACATGCTGTATACGGGTCTACATAAGCTCTACATACATGCTGTATACGAGTCTACATAAGCTCTACATACATGCTGTATACAGGTCTACATAAGCTCTACATACATGCTGTATACGGGTCTACATAAGCTCTACATACATGCTGTATACGGGTCTACATAAGCACTACATACATGCTGTATACGAGTCTACATAAGCCCTACATATATGCAGTATACGAGTCTACATAGGCCCTACATACATGCTGTATACAGGTCTACATAAGCTCTACATACATGCTGTATACGAGTCTACATAAGCACTAGATACATGCTGTATACGAGTCTACATAAGCCATACATATATGCAGTATACCAGTCTACATAAGCCCTACATACATGCTGTATACGGGTCTACATAAGCTCTACATACATGCTGTATACGGGTCTACATAAGCTCTACATATAAGTTGTATACGGGTCTACATAAGCTCTACATACATGCTGTATACGAGTCTACATAAGCACTACATACATGCTGTATACGGGTCTACATAAGCTCTACATACATGCTGTATATAGGTCTACATAAGCTCTACATACATGCTGTATACGAGTCTACATAAGCTCTACATACATGCTGTATACGGGTCTACATAAGCTCTACATACATGCTGTATACGAGTCTACATAAGCTCTACATACATGCTGTATACAGGTCTACATAAGCTCTACATACATGCTGTATACGAGTCTACATAAGCTCTACATACATGCTGTATACGGGTCTACATAAGCTCTACATACATGCTGTATACGAGTCTACATAAGCTCTACATATATGCTGTATACGGGTCTACATAAGCACTACATACATGCTGTATACGAGTCTACATAAGCTCTACATACATGCTGTATACAGGTCTACATAAGCTCTACATACATGCTGTATACGAGTCTACATAAGCCCTACATATATGCAGTATACGAGTCTACATAGGCCCTACATACATGCTGTATACAGGTCTACATAAGCACTACATATATGCAGTATACGAGTCTACATAAGCCCTACCTACATGCTGTATACGGGTCTACATAAGCTCTACATACATGCTGTATACAGGTCTACATAAGCTCTACATACATGCTGTATACGAGTCTACATAAGCTCTACATACATGCTGTATACGAGTCTACATAAGCTCTACATACATGCTGTATACGAGTCTACATAAGCTCTACATACATGCTGTATACGGGTCTACATAAGCTCTACATACATGCTGTATACGAGTCTACATAAGCCCTACATATATGCAGTATACGAGTCTACATAGGCCCTACATACATGCTGTATACAGGTCTACATAAGCTCTACATACATGCTGTATACGAGTCTACATAAGCACTAGATACATGCTGTATACGAGTCTACATAAGCCCTACATATATGCAGTATACGGGTCTACATAAGCTCTACATACATGCTGTATACAGGTCTACATAAGCTCTACATACATGCTGTATACAGGTCTACATAAGCTCTACATATATGCTGTATACGGGTCTACATAGGCTCTACATATATGCTGTATACGGGTCTACATAAGCTCTACATACATGCTGTATACAGGTCTACATAAGCTCTACATACATGCTGTATACAGGTCTACATAAGCTCTACATACATGCTGTATACAGGTCTACATAAGCTCTACATACATGCTGTATACGAGTCTACATAAGCCCTACATATATGCTGTATACAGGTCTACATAAGCTCTACATATATGCTGTATACGAGTCTACATAAGCACTAGATACATGCTGTATACGAGTCTACATAAGCCCTACATATATGCAGTATACGGGTCTACATAAGCTCTACATACATGCTGTATACAGGTCTACATAAGCTCTACATACATGCTGTATACAGGTCTACATAAGCTCTACATATATGCTGTATACGGGTCTACATAGGCTCTACATATATGCTGTATACGGGTCTACATAAGCTCTACATACATGCTGTATACAGGTCTACATAAGCTCTACATACATGCTGTATACGAGTCTACATAAGCCCTACATATATGCTGTATACAGGTCTACATAAGCTCTACATATATGCTGTATACGGGTCTAGATAAGCTCTACATATATGCTGTATACGGGTCTACATAAGCTCTACATACATGCTGTATACGAGTCTACATAAGCTCTACATACATGCTGTATACAGGTCTACATAAGCTCTACATACATGCTGTATACGGGTCTACATAAGCTCTACATACATGCTGTATACGGGTCTACATAAGCTCTACATACATGCTGTATACGGGTCTACATAAGCTCTACATACATGCTGTATACAGGTCTACATAAGCCCTACATACATGCTGTATACGGGTCTACATAAGCTCTACATACATGCTGTATACGGGTCTACATAAGCTCTACATACATGCTGTATACGGGTCTACATAAGCTATACATACATGCTGTATACAGGTCTACATAAGCTCTACATATATGCTGTATACGAGTCTACATAAGCACTAGATACATGCTGTATACGAGTCTACATAAGCCCTACATATATGCAGTATACGGGTCTACATAAGCTCTACATACATGCTGTATACAGGTCTACATAAGCTCTACATACATGCTGTATACAGGTCTACATAAGCTCTACATATATGCTGTATACGGGTCTACATAGGCTCTACATATATGCTGTATACGGGTCTACATAAGCTCTACATACATGCTGTATACAGGTCTACATAAGCTCTACATACATGCTGTATACGAGTCTACATAAGCCCTACATATATGCTGTATACAGGTCTACATAAGCTCTACATATATGCTGTATACGGGTCTACATAAGCTCTACATATATGCTGTATACGGGTCTACATAAGCTCTACATACATGCTGTATACGAGTCTACATAAGCTCTACATACATGCTGTATACAGGTCTACATAAGCTCTACATACATGCTGTATACGGGTCTACATAAGCTCTACATACATGCTGTATACGGGTCTACATAAGCTCTACATACATGCTGTATACGGGTCTACATAAGCTCTACATACATGCTGTATACAGGTCTACATAAGCCCTACATACATGCTGTATACGGGTCTACATAAGCTCTACATACATGCTGTATACGGGTCTACATAAGCTCTACATACATGCTGTATACGGGTCTACATAAGCTCTACATACATGCTGTATACAGGTCTACATAAGCTCTACATATATGCTGTATACGGGTCTTCATAAGCACTATATACATGCTGTATACAGGTCTACATAAGCTCTACATACATGCTGTATACGGGTCTACATAAGCTCTACATACATGCTGTATACGGGTCTACATAAGCTCTACATACATGCTGTATACGGGTCTACATAAGCTCTACATATAAGTTGTATACGGGTCTACATAAGCTCTACATACATGCTGTATACGAGTCTACATAAGCACTACATACATGCTGTATACGGGTCTACATAAGCTCTACATACATGCTGTATACGAGTCTACATAAGCTCTACATACATGCTGTATACAGGTCTACATAAGCTCTACATACATGCTGTATACGGGTCTACATAAGCTCTACATACATGCTGTATACGGGTCTACATAAGCTCTACATACATGCTGTATACGGGTCTACATAAGCTCTACATACATGCTGTATACAGGTCTACATAAGCCCTACATACATGCTGTATACGGGTCTACATAAGCTCTACATACATGCTGTATACGGGTCTACATAAGCTCTACATACATGCTGTATACGGGTCTACATAAGCTCTACATACATGCTGTATACAGGTCTACATAAGCTCTACATATATGCTGTATACGGGTCTACATAAGCACTATATACATGCTGTATACAGGTCTACATAAGCTCTACATATATGCTGTATACGGGTCTACATAGGCTCTACATATATGCTGTATACGGGTCTACATAAGCTCTACATACATGCTGTATACAGGTCTACATAAGCTCTACATACATGCTGTATACAGGTCTACATAAGCTCTACATACATGCTGTATACAGGTCTACATAAGCTCTACATACATGCTGTATACGAGTCTACATAAGCCCTACATATATGCTGTATACAGGTCTACATAAGCTCTACATATATGCTGTATACGGGTCTACATAAGCTCTACATATATGCTGTATACGGGTCTACATAAGCTCTACATACATGCTGTATACGAGTCTACATAAGCTCTACATACATGCTGTATACAGGTCTACATAAGCTCTACATACATGCTGTATACGGGTCTACATAAGCTCTACATACATGCTGTATACGGGTCTACATAAGCTCTACATACATGCTGTATACGGGTCTACATAAGCTCTACATACATGCTGTATACGGGTCTACATAAGCTCTACATACATGCTGTATACGGGTCTACATAAGCTCTACATACATGCTGTATACAGGTCTACATAAGCCCTACATACATGCTGTATACGGGTCTACATAAGCTCTACATACATGCTGTATACGGGTCTACATAAGCTCTACATACATGCTGTATACGGGTCTACATAAGCTCTACATACATGCTGTATACAGGTCTACATAAGCTCTACATATATGCTGTATACGGGTCTACATAAGCACTATATACATGCTGTATACAGGTCTACATAAGCTCTACATACATGCTGTATACGGGTCTACATAAGCTCTACATACATGCTGTATACGGGTCTACATAAGCTCTACATACATGCTGTATACGGGTCTACATAAGCTCTACATATAAGTTGTATACGGGTCTACATAAGCTCTACATACATGCTGTATACGAGTCTACATAAGCTCTACATATAAGTTGTATACGGGTCTACATAAGCTCTACATACATGCTGTATACGAGTCTACATAAGCACTACATACATGCTGTATACGGGTCTACATAAGCTCTACATACATGCTGTATACGAGTCTACATAAGCTCTACATACATGCTGTATACAGGTCTACATAAGCTCTACATACATGCTGTATACGGGTCTACATAAGCTCTACATACATGCTGTATACGGGTCTACATAAGCTCTACATACATGCTGTATACGGGTCTACATAAGCTCTACATACATGCTGTATACAGGTCTACATAAGCCCTACATACATGCTGTATACGGGTCTACATAAGCTCTACATACATGCTGTATACGGGTCTACATAAGCTCTACATACATGCTGTATACGGGTCTACATAAGCTCTACATACATGCTGTATACAGGTCTACATAAGCTCTACATATATGCTGTATACGGGTCTACATAAGCACTATATACATGCTGTATACAGGTCTACATAAGCTCTACATATATGCTGTATACGGGTCTACATAGGCTCTACATATATGCTGTATACGGGTCTACATAAGCTCTACATACATGCTGTATACAGGTCTACATAAGCTCTACATACATGCTGTATACAGGTCTACATAAGCTCTACATACATGCTGTATACAGGTCTACATAAGCTCTACATACATGCTGTATACGAGTCTACATAAGCCCTACATATATGCTGTATACAGGTCTACATAAGCTCTACATATATGCTGTATACGGGTCTACATAAGCTCTACATATATGCTGTATACGGGTCTACATAAGCTCTACATACATGCTGTATACGAGTCTACATAAGCTCTACATACATGCTGTATACAGGTCTACATAAGCTCTACATACATGCTGTATACGGGTCTACATAAGCTCTACATACATGCTGTATACGGGTCTACATAAGCTCTACATACATGCTGTATACGGGTCTACATAAGCTCTACATACATGCTGTATACGGGTCTACATAGGCTCTACATATATGCTGTATACGGGTCTACATAAGCTCTACATACATGCTGTATACAGGTCTACATAAGCTCTACATACATGCTGTATACGAGTCTACATAAGCCCTACATATATGCTGTATACAGGTCTACATAAGCTCTACATATATGCTGTATACGGGTCTACATAAGCTCTACATATATGCTGTATACGGGTCTACATAAGCTCTACATACATGCTGTATACGAGTCTACATAAGCTCTACATACATGCTGTATACAGGTCTACATAAGCTCTACATACATGCTGTATACGGGTCTACATAAGCTCTACATACATGCTGTATACGGGTCTACATAAGCTCTACATACATGCTGTATACGGGTCTACATAAGCTCTACATACATGCTGTATACAGGTCTACATAAGCTCTACATACATGCTGTATACGGGTCTACATAAGCTCTACATACATGCTGTATACGGGTCTACATAAGCTCTACATACATGCTGTATACGGGTCTACATAAGCTCTACATACATGCTGTATACAGGTCTATATAAGCTCTACATATATGCTGTATACGGGTCTTCATAAGCACTATATACATGCTGTATACAGGTCTACATAAGCTCTACATACATGCTGTATACGGGTCCACATAAGCTCTACATACATGCTGTATACGGGTCTACATAAGCTCTACATACATGCTGTATACGGGTCTACATAAGCTCTACATACATGCTGTATACGGGTCTACATAAGCTCTACATACATGCTGTATAAGAGTCTACATAAGCACTACATACATGCTGTATACGGGTCTACATAAGCTCTACATATATGCTGTATACGGGTCTACATAAGCTCTACATATATGCTGTATACGGGTCTACATAAGCTCTACATACATGCTGTATACGGGTCTACATAAGCTCTACATATAAGTTGTATACGGGTCTACATAAGCTCTACATACATTCTGTATACGAGTCTACATAAGCACTACATACATGCTGTATACTGGTCTACATAAGCTCTACATACATGCTGTATACAGGTCTACATAAGCTCTACATACATGCTGTATACGAGTCTACATAAGCTCTACATACATGCTGTATACGGGTCTACATAAGCTCTACATACATGCTGTATACAGGTCTACATAAGCACTACATACATGCTGTATACAGGTCTACATAAGCTCTACATACATGCTGTATACGAGTCTACATAAGCTCTACATACATGCTGTATACGGGTCTACATAAGCTCTACATACATGCTGTATACGAGTCTACATAAGCTCTACATACATGCTGTATACGAGTCTACATAGGCTCTACATACATGCTGTATACGGGTCTACATAAGCTCTACATACATGCTGTATACGAGTCTACATAAGCTCTACATATATGCTGTATACGGGTCTACATAAGCTCTACATACATGCTGTATACGGGTCTACATAAGCTCTACATATAAGTTGTATACGGGTCTACATAAGCTCTACATACATGCTGTATACGAGTCTACATAAGCACTACATACATGCTGTATACGGGTCTACATAAGCTCTACATACATGCTGTATACGAGTCTACATAAGCTCTACATACATGCTGTATACAGGTCTACATAAGCTCTACATACATGCTGTATACGGGTCTACATAAGCTCTACATACATGCTGTATACGGGTCTACATAAGCTCTACATACATGCTGTATACGGGTCTACATAAGCTCTACATACATGCTGTATACAGGTCTACATAAGCCCTACATACATGCTGTATACGGGTCTACATAAGCTCTACATACATGCTGTATACGGGTCTACATAAGCTCTACATACATGCTGTATACGGGTCTACATAAGCTCTACATACATGCTGTATACAGGTCTACATAAGCTCTACATATATGCTGTATACGGGTCTACATAAGCACTATATACATGCTGTATACAGGTCTACATAAGCTCTACATACATGCTGTATACGGGTCTACATAAGCTCTACATACATGCTGTATACGGGTCTACATAAGCTCTACATACATGCTGTATACGGGTCTACATAAGCTCTACATACATGCTGTATACGGGTCTACATAAGCTCTACATACATGCTGTATAAGAGTCTACATAAGCACTACATACATGCTGTATACGGGTCTACATAAGCTCTACATATATGCTGTATACGGGTCTACATAAGCTCTACATATATGCTGTATACGGGTCTACATAAGCTCTACATACATGCTGTATACGGGTCTACATAAGCTCTACATATAAGTTGTATACGGGTCTACATAAGCTCTACATACATGCTGTATACGAGTCTACATAAGCACTACATACATGCTGTATACTGGTCTACATAAGCTCTACATACATGCTGTATACAGGTCTACATAAGCTCTACATACATGCTGTATACGAGTCTACATAAGCTCTACATACATGCTGTATACGGGTCTACATAAGCTCTACATACATGCTGTATACAGGTCTACATAAGCACTACATACATGCTGTATACAGGTCTACATAAGCTCTACATACATGCTGTATACGAGTCTACATAAGCTCTACATACATGCTGTATACGGGTCTACATAAGCTCTACATACATGCTGTATACGAGTCTACATAAGCTCTACATACATGCTGTATACGAGTCTACATAAGCTCTACATACATGCTGTATACGGGTCTACATAAGCTCTACATACATGCTGTAGACGAGTCTACATAAGCTCTACATATATGCTGTATACGGGTCTACATAAGCTCTACATACATGCTGTATACGGGTCTACATAAGCTCTACATATAAGTTGTATACGGGTCTACATAAGCTCTACATACATGCTGTATACGAGTCTACATAAGCACTACATACATGCTGTATACGGGTCTACATAAGCTCTACATACATGCTGTATACGAGTCTACATAAGCTCTACATACATGCTGTATACAGGTCTACATAAGCTCTACATACATGCTGTATACGAGTCTACATAAGCTCTACATACATGCTGTATACGGGTCTACATAAGCTCTACATACATGCTGTATACGGGTCTACATAAGCTCTACATACATGCTGTATACGGGTCTACATAAGCTCTACATACATGCTGTATACAGGTCTACATAAGCCCTACATACATGCTGTATACGGGTCTACATAAGCTCTACATACATGCTGTATACGGGTCTACATAAGCTCTACATACATGCTGTATACGGGTCTACATAAGCTCTACATACATGCTGTATACAGGTCTACATAAGCTCTACATATATGCTGTATACGGGTCTACATAAGCACTATATACATGCTGTATACAGGTCTACATAAGCTCTACATACATGCTGTATACGGGTCTACATAAGCTCTACATACATGCTGTATACGGGTCTACATAAGCTCTACATACATGCTGTATACGGGTCTACATAAGCTCTACATACATGCTGTATACGGGTCTACATAAGCTCTACATACATGCTGTATAAGAGTCTACATAAGCACTACATACATGCTGTATACGGGTCTACATAAGCTCTACATATATGCTGTATACGGGTCTACATAAGCTCTACATACATGCTGTATACGGGTCTACATAAGCTCTACATATAAGTTGTATACGGGTCTACATAAGCTCTACATACATGCTGTATACGAGTCTACATAAGCACTACATACATGCTGTATACTGGTCTACATAAGCTCTACATACATGCTGTATACAGGTCTACATAAGCTCTACATACATGCTGTATACGAGTCTACATAAGCTCTACATACATGCTGTATACGGGTCTACATAAGCTCTACATACATGCTGTATACAGGTCTACATAAGCACTACATACATGCTGTATACAGGTCTACATAAGCTCTACATACATGCTGTATACGAGTCTACATAAGCTCTACATACATGCTGTATACGAGTCTACATAAGCTCTACATACATGCTGTATACGGGTCTACATAAGCTCTACATACATGCTGTATACGAGTCTACATAAGCTCTACATATATGCTGTATACGGGTCTACATAAGCTCTACATACATGCTGTATACGGGTCTACATAAGCTCTACATACAAGTTGTATGCGGGTCTACATAAGCTCTACATACATGCTGTATACGAGTCTACATAAGCACTACATACATGCTGTATACGGGTCTACATAAGCTCTACATACATGCTGTATACGAGTCTACATAAGCTCTACATACATGCTGTATACAGGTCTACATAAGCTCTACATACATGCTGTATACGAGTCTACATAAGCTCTACATACATGCTGTATACGGGTCTACATAAGCTCTACATACATGCTGTATACGGGTCTACATAAGCTCTACATACATGCTGTATACAGGTCTACATAAGCTCTACATACATGCTGTATACGGGTCTATATAAGCTCTACATACATGCTGTATACAGGTCTACATAAGCACTACATACATGCTGTATACGGGTCTACATAAGCTCTACATACATGCTGTATACAGGTCTACATAAGCTCTACATACATGCTGTATACGAGTCTACATAAGCTCTACATACATGCTGTATACGGGTCTACATAAGCTCTACATACATGCTGTATACGAGTCTACATAAGCTCTACATACATGCTGTATACAGGTCTACATAAGCTCTACATACATGCTGTATACGAGTCTACATAAGCTCTACATACATGCTGTATACGGGTCTACATAAGCTCTACATACATGCTGTATACGAGTCTACATAAGCTCTACATATATGCTGTATACGGGTCTACATAAGCACTACATACATGCTGTATACGAGTCTACATAAGCTCTACATACATGCTGTATACAGGTCTACATAAGCTCTACATACATGCTGTATACGAGTCTACATAAGCCCTACATATATGCAGTATACGAGTCTACATAGGCCCTACATACATGCTGTATACAGGTCTACATAAGCACTACATATATGCAGTATACGAGTCTACATAAGCCCTACCTACATGCTGTATACGGGTCTACATAAGCTCTACATACATGCTGTATACGGGTCTACATAAGCTCTACATACATGCTGTATAAGAGTCTACATAAGCACTACATACATGCTGTATACGGGTCTACATAAGCTCTACATATATGCTGTATACGGGTCTACATAAGCTCTACATACATGCTGTATACGGGTCTACATAAGCTCTACATATAAGTTGTATACGGGTCTACATAAGCTCTACATACATGCTGTATACGAGTCTACATAAGCACTACATACATGCTGTATACTGGTCTACATAAGCTCTACATACATGCTGTATACAGGTCTACATAAGCTCTACATACATGCTGTATACGAGTCTACATAAGCTCTACATACATGCTGTATACGGGTCTACATAAGCTCTACATACATGCTGTATACAGGTCTACATAAGCACTACATACATGCTGTATACAGGTCTACATAAGCTCTACATACATGCTGTATACGAGTCTACATAAGCTCTACATACATGCTGTATACGGGTCTACATAAGCTCTACATACATGCTGTATACGAGTCTACATAAGCTCTACATACATGCTGTATACGAGTCAACATAAGCTCTACATACATGCTGTATACGGGTCTACATAAGCTCTACATACATGCTGTATACGAGTCTACATAAGCTCTACATATATGCTGTATACGGGTCTACATAAGCTCTACATACATGCTGTATACGGGTCTACATAAGCTCTACATATAAGTTGTATACGGGTCTACATAAGCTCTACATACATGCTGTATACGAGTCTACATAAGCACAACATACATGCTGTATACGGGTCTACATAAGCTCTACATACATGCTGTATACGAGTCTACATAAGCTCTACATACATGCTGTATACAGGTCTACATAAGCTCTACATACATGCTGTATACGAGTCTACATAAGCTCTACATACATGCTGTATACGGGTCTACATAAGCTCTACATACATGCTGTATACGGGTCTACATAAGCTCTACATATATGCTGTATACGAGTCTACATAAGCACTACATACATGCTGTATACGGGTCTACATAAGCTCTACATACATGCTGTATACAGGTCTACATAAGCTCTACATACATGCTGTATACGGGTCTATATAAGCTCTACATACATGCTGTATACAGGTCTACATAAGCTCTACATACATGCTGTATACGAGTCTACATAAGCTCTACATATATGCTGTATACAGGTCTACATAAGCTCTACATACATGCTGTATACGAGTCTACATAAGCACTACATACATGCTGTATACGGGTCTACATAAGCTCTACATACATGCTGTATACGGGTCTACATAAGCTCTACATACATGCTGTATACGAGTCTACATAAGCACTACATACATGCTGTATACGAGTCTACATAAGCACTACATCCTGTCATTATGCCCCAGTTGGAACCTCTACTACGACCTTAGTGATTTCCAATGGAAAACACGGTTGATTGAACTTGACGGTCAAAAATAGCTTTGTTAATTGAACCCTAACCCATGCCATGAGTGTAGTTGTTCTGGCAACCCACAGAACTGTGATTTGATCACCAAATTCACCCTCACGCATCATTTGACTTTTTTCCGTAGCTACGGATTTACTGAAATGCTACTAAAAAGAGTCAGATGAAGGTTTTGGGGAACGTTAGTGGATATTTTATTGTAATCTGATGTTTCCGACCAAATTGTCACAAGTTGTTGTGTACTAAAAAACAGGAAGTGTGTGAGTTGATGTGCATTCAAGTGCACACATCAAAGCAGCATTATTGATCTGAATCCATCATTTGTTTTGTACTGCTAATCTATTGTTCATTCGCATGCTTTTCTGTTGGGTGTCTCTGTGGCCAGTGTTTGAGTAGCTCTGAAATGAGAACAAAAGCATGAGTAACTGCTGTAGAACGGACATGAGAGATAAAGTGTTCTACTGTGATTTTAGTTTATTCACATTACTAATGTGTGTTGATTCTGCATTGTGCTACATAATGTGTTGTCACTTTAAAAAGTAATACCACAAGGCAGTGTTTAGTCAGATAGTTAAGACAAGTGTGTGTGTGTGTGTGTGTGTGTGTGTGTGTGTGTGCGTGTGCGTGTGCGTGTGCGTGTGCGTTTGTGAGAGAGAGAGAGAGAGAGAGCGAGAGAAAGCAAAAGAGAGAACGAGAGAGACAGAGAGTTCTTATAACCATAGTATTTAGAGCTATCAGGGAATCAATTTCAGTCAGCAAATTGATTGTTTCCAGTCTAAAGGTTTGGGATCAGGTGCAACTCTAAAGAACGGGAGGTATCCCAAGGAAAACCCTAACCTTATCCCAAGGAAAACCTTATCCCAAGGAAAACCCTAACCCTAACCTTATCCCAAGGAAAACCCTAACCCTAACCTTATCCCAAGGAAAACCCTAACCCTAACCTTATCCCAAGGAAAACCCTAACCGTAACCTTATCCCAAGGAAAACCCTAACCTTATCCCAAGGAAAACCCTAACCCTAACCTTATCCCAAGGAAAACCCTAACCCTAACCTTATCCCAAGGAAAACCCTAACCCTAACCTTATCCCAAGGAAAACCCTAACCCTAACCTTATCCCAAGGAAAACCCTAACCGTAACCCTGTCTATAACCCTAACCCACAGATACCCTAACCCATAGATAACCCTAACCCACAGATAACCCTAACCCATAGATAACCCTAACCCATAGATAACCCTAACCCATAGATAACCCTAACCCTGTCTATAACCCTAACCCATAGATAACCCTAACCCACAGATAACCCTAACCCTGTCTATAACCCTAACCCACAGATAACCCTAACCCTGTCTATAACCCTAACCCATAGATAACCCTAACCCATAGATAACCCTAACCCATAGATAACCCTAACCCATAGATAACCCTAACCCACAGATAACCCTAACCCACAGATAACCCTAACCCACAGATAACCCTAACCCACAGATAACCCTAACCCTGTCTATAACCCTAACCCACAGATAACCCTAACCCTGTCTATAACCCTAACCCATGGATAACCCTAACCCATAGATAACCCTAACCCATGGATAACCCTAACCCATAGATAACCCTAACCCATAGATAACCCTAACCCATAGATAACCCTAACCCATAGATAACCCTAACCCATAGATAACCCTAACCCACAGATAACCCTAACCCATAGATAACCCTAACCCATAGATAACCCTAACCCACAGATAACCCTAACCATTGGATAACCCTAACCCATAGATAACCCTAACCCATAGATAACCCTAACCCATGGATAAACATAAAGGTTGAGGTCAGGACTATAGTGTCCGATAGGGTTGATGTCAGGACTATGGTGTTTTATTACAGTAACACTTTTACATTAACACTATACCAGTAACACTATTACAGTAAAACTATTACATTAACACTATTACAGTAAAACTATTACATTAACACTATTACAGTAACACTTTTACATTAACACTATTACAGAACCACTATTTTAGTAATACTATTACAGTAACACTATTACATTAACACTATTACAGTAACACTATTACAGTAAAACTATTACATTAACACTAATACATTAACACTATTAAATTACCACTATAACAGTAACACTATTACATTAACGCTATTACAATAACACTGATACAGTACCAATATTACATTAACACTATTACAGTAACACTATTACAGTGAAACTATTACATCAACACTAATACATTAACACTATTAAATTAACACTATAACAGTAACACTATTACATTAACACTATTACAGTAACACTGATACAGTACCAATATTAAATTAACACTATTACAGTAACACTATTACAGTACTAATATTACAGTAACACTATTACAGTAACACTATTACAGTAACACTATTACAGTACTAATATTACTATGCTGTCCTCACTGAAGGTTTTTGCAGGCAACGTATACTTCAGCTATACAGCTAGCTAAACATTGTATTCTCCAACATGATAATCTCCAAGGAACAGGCAGGTTGTTGTGTTTGGCAGGATTTAATTTAGGAAAATATCATTCAATTTGTAAAACTAGAAAAAGAACACAAAAACAAACACATTAAGTATCTTTGTATGGACCAAATATCTCTTGTACATTAGAAGATAATTATTGATATAAATCAACATAAACAGGTGCTTAAGATAATGTATTATCATCTGTAAATATTCCTTACGCAAGCACCAATGCTTTAAAGACCAACGATTGAACACATACATGCGTAGCTGACAAGTAACTAACATTCTCAAACATCCTATACTCGAACCAAATAAATATTAACATAAACATGTAAATATAACTGTAGATGGCAGATAACTTACGGATGAAGCCGATTTGTGAACTTTAAGCCACAGGATTAAGTGGATTTGTACACTGTGATGCTCCCTCTCTAAAGGCATGAGGAAAAGGAACTTTCTATACATCACTTCCTCTTTTCTGCCACTACTTACAATGACCACTAGGGGTGGAAAAAGCCATACAACAAAACCATTACTCTGATTCCATTACACTCCCCGCCTGGCATATTAAGAAAAATGCCACTTTACCATATCAACCCAAGTTCTATTCAAATCAAGGTCTGTCCAGGGAAATAGCTGCCACTTCACCAGTTTGCACTTAACAGTTAATGGGCTGTGTGACCCGTGGTCACCACGATGTCATCTGAACTCAGCTGTAGCTCTGTCACATGTTTAATTGGCTGGTGAGTATTCTTGTCCTCCTGGGAGCAAAGCAAGACCACCTCAGAAATGGGTCTAGAGAATATTTTGACTGTCTGATTTCTTATCACTTTAACTTCCACCTTTCTTACGAGTCCATCCTAACTGGGAATAGCCTTTGCAATAATTCCCATTGGCCATTGATTCCTTTTTGTCTGACTGTCCTTCATCAGAATTACGTCTCCTTCTTTGAGATTGTGTTTCTGTGATTGCCACTTCTGCCGACACTGTAGTGTGCTCAAATATTCTCGTCGCCACCTAGCCCAGAATGTGTCTGCCAAGGCTTGAACTCTTTTCCACTGGTTCTTAAGCAAATCTCCTTTTGAGAAGTTACTGACCGGAGAGATTGATACCCCTGTTTTTTGCGTCAGCAGCATGGAGGGGGTCAGAATGAGGGGAGCCTCTGGGTCGGTCGACACAGGGATTAACGGCCGGGCATTTACAATGGCACAGACTTCTGCCATGAAGGTGCTTAGGACCTCATGAGTGAGTTTTAACGGTCCAACCTGTAAGAGCATGGAATCCAGAATCCGCCGAGCGACTCCAATCATGCGCTCCCAAGCGCCACCCATATGTGAAGAGTAAGGGGGGTTGAAAACCCAGGTGCACCTTTGTTGAAGGAGGTAGTCCTTTACGCTTGAATCACAGGGACCTTGTGTATTCATTTCCAACTCCTTGCTTGCTCCAACGAAAAAGTGATGAGATGTTTTCCTCCTACTACCCACAGACCACTTGCACGGATCACACCTTCTGTGAAGTGTCTGCCCTGATGTTTTACACATTCATGATAGTGACGGACGAGCAAATTTGCTATGTGGTTACGGCTTGGGATGATGATAGGATTAGTTCCCTATCAGGGAACTTCGAGCTGCGTGAAAACGCTATGGGAACGCTCTGCGTGAGTGCGTCATGAAGCACATGTGTAATCAGTCCAATGGCGTGACGGAACGTCACAGACGGGTGACGTCGCGACCAGGAAGTCATAAAAGCACCCCTAATTACCGGCACCTTCAGTTTTTTGTTGCTTCAGCAAGTGCATGTTGTGACAGTCCTCGCGGGTTTCTGCTATTACGTTGTTAATTCAGAAATTTTCTTGGCATTTATGTACAAGAGCTCACCGCGATTATGGCAACCGAGCGGCGTTTCAGACAGTGTGCTTCTCCCTGCAACCGCTTTCTCACGGGCCGGGACACACATGTTCTGTGCGTAGTTTGTTTGGGAGAGGAGCATGCCCAGCTAGCCCTGGAAGAGGCTAGCTGTAAGCATTGCGACCGTCTCGCCATCCGTACACTTCGCTCCGCCTGGCGCTTTTCAGGAAAGCGGCTCGGCCCGCGTTCCCCGCGGTTCAGGTCCCGCCGCTGCCGAGGCACGGCGCCGACTGACGTCGTGGGGTTCGCAAGCGGATCTAGCATGCGGTTCCGAGACGGCTTCTGCAATTTCTCGGTCTTCATCTGCTAGAGCCAGTGCCTCAGCTCGGGGTCCGGAAGCACCCGCGCGGGTTTCTTCCGCCCTGGGGGATGCACCTTTTCTCAGCCGTCCAGTTCTGAGGAAATGGAGGTTGAAAACCTCGAGGCGGAGGCTGAATTGTTGGTTCAGTCACCCGCGAACGAGGAGCTGCTGGAGGTACTCACCCGAGCTGTGGGGAAGCTCAACATCGAGTGGCCGGCTGACAGGCAGGAGTCTGCTTCAACCAGTAAGTTGAATGAACGATTCTTGCCCTCCCGTGCTTTACCTCCTCGCCGGTGTTTGCCTTTCTTCCCGGACCTCCACACTGAGGTGTCGAGGTCCTGGAATAAGCCGGTGTCGTCCCGGGTGTTTAATCCGCGGACTCATATGTACTCTAATGTTGCCGAGGCTAATGTTCATGGGTACGGACCGATGCCGGTCGCGGAGGAGATACTGGCTAGCCATTTATCTCCCGCGGCATCGTCTCTGAGGACACCGGCATTGCCCTCCAAGGCGTTGAAGACTACTTCGGCGCTGGTGGGCAAAGCTTATTCGGCGGCGGGTCAGGCAGCTTCCTGCCTGCATACTATGTCTATTCTACAGGCATATCAGGCAGAGCTGCTTAGCGACGGGGCTCAGGGGGAGACGGTAAGTCCTGATGATGTTCGAGAACTTCGTCAGGCGGCGGATTTGTCACTTCGTGCCACTAAGGAGACGGCCAAATCAGTGGGCCGTGCTATGGCAGCCTTGGTGGCTACGGAGAGGCATCTCTGGCTAAGCCTCTCTGATATGAGAGGTAGGGAGAAAGCCTTCCTTCTGGACGCGCCTCTTTCCCCCGACGGCCTCTTTGGCCCTGCTATTGGCTCGGTCGTCGAGAGGTTTCAGGAGGAGAGAAGGCAGGCAGCTGCCTTCCAGAAATTTCTCCCCCGTCGTAGCCGCGTCGCGGGGGCTGTCGGACGGGGGCAGCCCCGCCCGGCGCCGAGCACGGCACACCGGGCGCAGCAGAGAGTGAGTGTCGCTACTCGGGCGCCCCCACACGATGAGTGGGCCGGGGGGCGACGCTCACAGGCAGGGCCTTCGAGGGGTAGGACAGTTCCGAGGCCTGTCGCTACACCCAAGAAGGCTTTGTCTAAGAGACCCTGACAGGGGGGTCAAACCGCGGGGGGTCCCCACCAGGGGAGTAGTGAGCTTCTCCTGGTGCCCTCAGCGGGGTGGCCTTGGCGAGCGTTTTCCCGAGGGGCGCTCGCCTCCTCCGAGGAGGGGCCCAGAACTGTCGAACCAGTTGTTCCCTGCCAGTGCGCTGTTACAGGGCACTGTGTCTGCAGTACCTGTTACTCCAGAGGCCAGCCTCGAGAGGCTGGTACCCCTAGAGATTTTCTGGCAGGGTGGAAGACCCTGCCGAATATATCTCAGTGGGTCCTGCGGATAATCGAGAGCGGGTATGCCATCCAATTCAGGACGCATCCGCCTCGTTTCAATGGGATCCTGCCCACAGTGGTGGGCCCAGAGCAGGCTCTGGTACGGGAGCAGGAGGTACAGACTCTCCTGCTAAAAGGGGCTGTAGAACGAGTTCTTCCTCTCAGCAGGGAGTCGGGCTGGTACAGCCGGTACTTCGTTGTTCCCAAGCAGGATGGGGGGTGGCGTCCTATTTTTAGACCTACGTCTGTTGAATCAGACGGTCGGGAGACTCAGCTTCAAAATGCTCACTCTCAACCAGATCGTATCACAGATCAGGTCCGAGGACTGGTTTGTCACGATAGATCTGAAGGACGCCTATTTCCACATCTCCATCATTCCACAACACAGGAAGTTCCTGAGGTTCGCTTTTGGGGGCGAAGCGTACCATTATCGGGTTCTTCCATTTGGCCTAGCACTCTCTCCCCGTACGTTCACGAGATGTATAGACGCTGCCCTGGCGCCGTTGGCCTCCAGGGCATACGCATCCTCATTTACATCGACGATTGGTTGATTCTGGCTCCGTCAGGAGCATCTAGCGGTTCGGCATCGAGATGTCGTTCTGGCTCACATCTTCAAACTGGGGTTGAGGCTCATTGCCGGGAAGAGTGTGCTGTCGCCGGTACAGGTGACCACTTTCCTGGGCGTAGTCTGGGATTCGACCACGATGCGGGCACGTTTGTCTCCTGCACGTTTGGCGTCAATCCTTGCAGCCGTCGAGCAGGTGAGGCTAGGCCAGTCACTCACTGTGAAACAGTTTCAGAGACTGTTGGGTCTGCTGGCAGCAGCGCCCAACGTTTTTCCTTGCGGCCTGCTGTTCATGAGACCGTTACAGTGGTGGCTCAGAGCCAAGGGGTTCTCCCCGAGGGGAAACCAGTGCCGCATGATCACTGTTACGCGGCGTTGTCTCCGCACACTGGTCATGTGGAGGAAGCCTTGGTTCCTAACCCAGGGCCCGTGTTGGGAGCTCCGTGTCGTCGTGTTACACTAACGACGGATGCCTCCCTCACCGGCTGGGGGGGGCGATCATGAGTGGTCGCCCAGCTCAAGGGCTCTGGCGGGGCCATCAGCTATCATGGCACATGAATTGGCTAGAGATGCTGGCAGTTTACCAGGCTCTGAAGCACTTCCTCCCAGACCTAAGGGGTCATCATGTCCTTGTCCGGCGGACAACACATCGGTGGTTTTTCTACATCAACCACCAGGGGGTCTGCGCTCACGCCCACTTTACAATCTGGCCCGCCAGGTCCTTCTGTGGTCCCACGGGAAGCTCCTTTCTTTAAGGGCCATTTTTATCCCGGGGTACCTAAGTTAGGGGGCAGACACCCTGTCGAGGCAGGGGCTTAGGCCCGGGGAGTGGAGACTCCATCCCGAGGTGGTGGAGCTCCTTTGGTCGCACTTCGGTCGGGCCGAAGTGGACCTGTTTGCGTCCAGAGGGACGTCACGCTGTCCTCTGTGGTTTTCGCTGGCTCGTCCAGCCCCAATGGTGCAGGCATGGCTGAGGTCACGCCTGTACACTTTCCCCCCGGTTGCTCTGCTCCCAGGAGTTCTGGAGAGGATCCGTCAGGAGCGGGTCAGTCTACTGCTCGTAGCACCGTACTGGCCGGCCCGAGTATGGTTTGCGGACCTAATATCTCTCCTCGTCGGCTCTCCCCTGGAGATGCCGATCAGGAGGGACCTGCTTTCCCAGGCGCATGGGGTCATCCAGTTCACCCCCGCCCGGAGCTGTGGAAACTATGGGCCTGGCCTCTGAGGGGGCCCGCCTTTTAGTTCCAGGTCTCTCGACTGAGGTCGCTGAGACCATCCTTCACTCCAGAGCTCCAGCCACAAGGAAGGCGTATGCCGCCAGGTGGAAACTGTTCACCTCGTGGTGTAGAGAGCGGCAGGCAGACCCAGTTAACTGCCCACTGTTTGCAGTACTGGAGTTCCTGCAGCAGCGCTTCTCTACAGGTCTACCCCCATCCACACTGAAGGTGTATGTGACGGCTTTGTCCGCATGCCATGTCCCCCTAAATGGGGTTTCTCTGGGGAGACACCCACTGGTATCACGCTTCCTTCGTGGCGCCCGGAGGCTGAGGCCAGCAGCCGGCATGAGGGTGCCATCCTGGGACCTGGCCATTGTACTAGAAGGCCTCTCCCGTGCTCCGTTTGAGCCCATTGAGGGGGTCCCTGACAAGTTCGTGACCCTCAAGGCGGTCTTCTTACTTGCCATCTCTTCTCTGAAGAGCATTGGTGATATGCAAGCGCTGTCGGTGGCGCCCTCTTGCTTGGACTTCTCACCCGGGATGGTCAAGGCGTTTCTACTACCTTCACCCGACAACTAACATCGTTGGGCCTATTGTGCTGCAAGCCTTCTGCCCTCCCCCTTTTTTTGTCGGACCAGAAGAAGCATAACCTCCTCTGCCCGTTGAGGGCCTTAGACGCCTACGTCCACAGAACTGCCCTGTGAGGCTGCCCGAACACTTGTTTGTGTGCTTTGGACCACCCAAGAGAGGGGGTCCTGGGTCTAAGCAGAGGATGAGCAAGTGGGTGGTTGATGCCATCTCACTTGCTTTCGAGTCGGCTGGTCAGCCTTCACCCTTGGCTGTTCGAGCCCACTCGACCAGGAGTATGGCGGCTTTAAAAGCCCTTTTGTCAGGTAAAGTGTCTCTACATGACGTCTGTGTTGCGGCAGGCTGGTCCTCACCGCACACGTTCGTGAGATTTTACCAGCTTGACTTTAGCTCCACGCCAGGGGCGCAGGTGCTTTCGTCCGAATGTGCGCTCTGACTTCACATGGCGGACACTTGCTCGTATGGCGAAGTGGGTAGTGGCGTTCCCATAGCGTTTTCACGCAGCTCGAAGTTCCCTGATAGGGAACGTCTCTGGTTACGTATGTAACCTTAGTTCCCTGAGGGGAACGAGACGCTGCGTGTCTGTGCCATACTCCCAGCATGCCCTTGGCACTTGCTTCAGCCCATCATAAACTGAAGGTGCCGGTAATTAGGGGTGCTTTTATGACTTCCTGGTCGCGACGTCACCCGTCTGTGACGTTCCGTCACGCCATTGGACTGATTACACATGTGCTTCATGACGCACTCACGCAGAGCGTTCCCATAGCGTTTTCACGCAGCGCCTCGTTCCCCTCAGGGAACTAAGGTTACATACGTAACCAGAGACGTTTCACACCTTGCCAGTTGTGCCTGCTCAATACGTCCACCTATTCTCAGCAAGTCTTCGCTGTCGATAACTGGCCGAAGCTTGTGGAGAGTGCTGTTGTTTGGAAGATCACAGTTTGACATAATGCATTTCAGCTCTTCTGATTAGCTTTCATGTTGCACACAATTGATGATGACATGCTCTGCTTTAGTGATGTCAGCAACCGTCAATCCATTCTTGCACATGTGCCACCTCACACAGTTGCTATTGCCTGATGGGAGTGAGAAATATTTAGCAATGTGACAGAGGTGGGCCACCGCTTTAGTGAGTGAGGTCCACTTGGAAAATCGCTCAAATCTACTTGAGCCCAGCTTTTCTTCAGTAACTTGTGTGGTAAGGCATGTTACCTTGGAACGAATCTCCCTATCAGAATCTGGATCAACAAGGTCGTATGGCATCTCCTTTTCAGTGTGCCTCTGAACTGGCTGGCTTGACCAGGAAAGTTGGTCCGGTCAGCCATGTAGTGCCTGCAAGATCAGCCGCTGGAACAGACCTGGACCCATGATCTGCTGGGTTCAGTTCCGATGGGATATAACTCCACTGTTTTGGCTGTGTTGACTGACGGATACGTTGTACACGATTACTTACATGGACGTAAAATCTTCTTTTCTCATTGTGTATGTATCCTAACACAACCTTGCTCTCAGTGTAGAACTTGACTGCATTGACTTTCAGATCAAACTCAAAGCCTACTTCAATGTGACCCTGCTCATCTGTAATCTTCAGGTAAGCCACAGATGATATTGCTTTGACGGAGGCCTCGGAAAAGACACACAGTTCTGTGTGTTGGGCTTTGGAAATGGAGAAAGATGCATATGTACGTGGGATATGAACTGTCTTTAGCGATAACAATGATTCATGCCATTTTCTCCAATCTTCAAATTTGGCCTCAGGAAGACACGTGTCCCATTCAGCACCTTGGGTCGAAAGCTCTCTGAGGAGCAGTCTGCCTTCAATAGTAACTGGAGCCAAGAATCCCAGTGGATCAAACAAACTGTTCACTGTTGACAGGACACCTCGCCTTGGGAATGGCTTTTCACACTCAGGAACTTGGAAAGTGAAGGTGTCGGACATATTGTTCCAGCTTACCCCAAGGCTGCGCTGAACGGGTAGATCGTCCTCAGAGAGGTTGAGATCTTTGATATAATTTGCTCTTTCCTCTGCTGGAAATGCATTCATCACTTCTTTTCGGTTCTAACCTAACCCTCTTGTGTAGTACAATATGTTAGACTCAGCCAGCATTTGCTGTGTTCGACGCAGAACATCAATGGCTTCAGCTTCTGTGGCAAACGATCGAAGGCCGTCATCAACGTAGAAATCTCTCTCAACAAAGTGCCTCGCATCGCTGCCATATTCATCTTCACGGTGTTTCGCTGCCCTCCTCAGGCCAAAGATCGCTACTGCGGGCGATGGGCTATTTCCAAAGACATGAACTCGCATACGATACTTCTCCACTTCTTTGCTGATGTCATTTTCCCACAAGAAACGTAGGAAGTCTCTGCAGTCTTCTTTCAACACAAAACAGTAGAACATTTGGCGAATATCTGCTGTCACTGCCACTGGCTCCCTTCTGAATCTAAGAAGCACCCCGATGAGGCTATTGTTAAGATCTGGCCCAGAAAGTAACACCTCATTCAGTGAGATTGTGGTGGATTTTCAGTTCATATACATGTTTAGAAAAGTATTTTGCTTACATAATTCGGTTGTTACAGTATTTGTTTACATTTGGGTATATATCTGTTAAACTTCATAACATTTTAGTAAACACACATGGTATTTGGTAAAGGAACAGACATCTCCTGTGACACCCCTCCCCCATACATTCCAGTGTGCCTTGGATGAAACAAAAGGTTCATCAACAGAGGTGTGATATTGGATCCTGCCTGGGTGGGGTTAACTGATAAAGGAATGCCTAGGCACATATCGATTGGTCATTGGGAGTGAACTGGGGGATGTGTCGATGTTTCTGACTGGTCTAAAGTTGGGGAATTAAAGCGGTTGAGGCCATGGAACTGTCTCTTCTTAGGCCTTCTCTTAGCGCTAACAGAACTCCAGAATTGCAAAAGTTTCAATTTGGCTGTAACAATATTGTAACGTCATTAAACATCTTAAAAACGTTATCCGTTCGATTCTTGTTCACTCTAAAACCACGACAAGATTCCATCATACTGTGCACTGGAATCAAAGACCACACGGATCTGCCCTGGTTTTTGCGGGTGGTAGACTCCAAAGTTGGGGAGATACCAACATTCCATCCCTTCTTTGAGTGGTGGTGCAAGCTCAGCATGTCCGTTATCAAGCATCTTTTGCATAAACTCTGTGAAGTGCACTTTCATTTCAGGCTTCTTCTCTAACATCTTTCGCAGTGACATCAGACGTTTGAAAGCGTAGTCTCTGTTATTAGGGAGACCTCTATGTGTGCGTCGGAAAGGGAGAGGAGCAACCCAGCTGTTTCTTTCATCTTGGAAAAACTCCCGCTCCATGATCTGAAGAAAGGTTTTATCCTGAATTGAGTGATCAAGCAGGTTGTCCTTCTCTGTTGTGCAGAAGACAGTTTTTCCAAGGTTATCTCTTTGAATCCACTAATGCTCTTTGTGTTGGCTTGTGCAGGGGAAGAAACTTGTCATTACCTTTAATACTGTACATTTCTTTCACCTGTATCCGATTCTCACATGGAGTTAGGTAACTTGGTCTTCCATTTCCCAGGATACAGGTCTTCATGGCGCTAACTGTGTTTGTCTTGTGAGCACCTCCTACACATACGTCACCTATGATAACCCATCCAAGATCAAGCTTTTGTGCATATGGTGCATAGTGGGGGCCATTGTGCTGTTTACGAACCTTATGGACCCTAACAATGTCTCTTCCCAACAGCAGCATGATTTCAGCAACTGGATTAAGGGGTGGGATTTCATTTGCTATCTGCTTTAGATGGCGGTGGTGGTACGCGGCATCTGGTGTCGGTATCTCTGCTCTATTATTGGGAATCTCGTTACACTCAGTGAGTGTAGGTAGTGGGACGTTTATTTTTCCATCTACAGATTCTACTGTAAAATCATGAGCTTTTCTCCCAGTTTTTTCCACTGTACCTGCACAGGTTTTGAGTGTGTAGATTACTGCTGCTCCTTTGAGGTTGAACATGTCAAAAAACTCAGACCAAGCCAATGACACGTTGATCTGATCGTCCAAAATGGCGTATATTTTTCTCTGTAGATTTCGATGACCGTTGGGGTACATATTTACGAGGCAGATCTTTGAGCAGGATTTGCCTTTGAAGCCCTCACCACATACCTCAGTACACCTGGATGTGACATCTGGCTGCCTTGCGTCCTCTCTCTCCCCGCCGTTCTCTGATGAAGGGGAAGATCCTGGCTGTGACTGTGGAGCCGGACCAGGGTGAAGAGCAGAAAGGTGTCTGTTGCTGTCACACTCAGTACATTTGATGGGTATTTCACAGAATTTTGCCTGGTGATTAGTCGACGCACAACAGCGAAAGCATATATTATTGTCCTTCAACAATTTATTTCTGTCATCGAGACTCATTTTCCTGAAACCTCTGCATTCCTTCAGTGAATGGGGTTTGTTGTGCATTGGGCATTGCCTATCAGGGTTTTTCGTTTTAGGTACTGTATCCGCTAGTGATATACTTGTCTTATGTACAGAGATGGGCTTATTTTGAACTTGCTTCTCTTTCTTGTAGGAGTTTGTAGAGAGAGTGGGCTGGTTAAAGCTGGGGTCATTTCTCTCTTCAGCTTCCCTGCAGATGAACCCTTTGAAGAAGCAGAAAGGAGGAAAAGCAACACTATATTGTCTCTTGTATTTTGACCCACGAGACATTTACCTGTCTTGGTGGTAGTAGGGTAGCTTCTCAACAATAGGCTGGACTCCTCTTGCTGTGTCAAGGTAAGCTAGCCCCGGCAAGTACCCATCTGTCTTGGCAACATCTAATTCTATCAGTAGATCCACCAGCTCTTGGAGTTTTTTAATATCTCTGTTTTGGATCTTGGGAAAGTTCTCTATTTTACTAAACAGAGCTCTCTCTATTGCTTCTGGAGATCCATATGTTTTATTCAATCTCTCCCAAACCATTTTGAGACCAAGGGATGGTTGTCTGAAATTTACAGACCTGATTCTGGGTGTCTGCTCACTTGACTCCTTACCCAGCCACTTAATCAGCAAATCCATCTCTTCATTTGCTGACACCTCAATGTTTTCTATTGTGTTAATGAAAGTCTCTCTCCAGGCTTGGTAATGTTCAGGTAGGTCATCAAACTTAGTCAAACCTGAGGAAACCAGCTGGTTCTTAGCGAGAAACTTGGCAAGATCAGCTGTTGTACTGTCTGGATGTGATGGCTTGATGGGGAGAGCACTATGCTGACGATCATCATTTCTCTGCTGTGATACATCCGTGTGAAGCAGCTGTGTGTCTTTGCGTTGGTACACCGCTCTCCTATCGATGGTCTGTGGCTGGATCTCACTCTTAGACGTGTAGTCTGGATGGGGTGTGTGCACTGACAGTAAGGGGGGATTAACTCCCCTCTCCTCTCCTTGTGACTGGGTGAATGGTTGACTTGTGAGTGCTGGCTGTGAGGGTTAATGATCATCCTTCTTTAGGTCCCTGTGCAAAGGGATGCAGAGCGTGGTGGGTAACATAGTCATCAGTTCTTTTTTGTGCACTCTCTTGACGGGACAAGAACTCTAATCCTTCGATCTGTTCAGTTCCCGCTATATCGGCTGCTGCTGTCTCCAGAACCACAGCTTCAGCCTGGGCAGCTTCAGCTTCTCGCTGTAGATTGATGCGATCAATTCTGGCTTCAAGCCTGGCCTTCTCAATTTTGAGTTCACTCTCCTTTTCTGTGAAGGCCAGCCTAGCTTTGGCTGCTTCTGCTCTGGCACAGGCTCTTGCTGCTTCTAAGCTGACTATAGATCTTGCTGATGAACGTGAAGAGTGTGACTTTCTTGAGCAGTTGTGGGAAGGGACAGAGCCTGACAGAGCCCTCTACCGACCTGGCTGTTGTTGCCATGACGATGACGTGCAGTGTAGCTTGTCTATCTTGAAATCCTTCTTAAACTCCCACAGTACGTGGTCATCCTTTTACTATGCTGTCCTCACTGAAGGTTGTTGCAGGCAACGTATACTTCAGCTATACAGCTAGCTAAACATTGTATTCTCCAACATTATATTCTCCAAGGAACAGGCAGGTTGTTGTGTTTGGCAGAATTTAATTTAGGAAAATATCATTCAATTTGTAAAACTAGAAAAAGAACACAAAAATAAACACATTAAGTATCTTTGTATGGACCAAATATCTCTTGTACATAAGAAGATAATTATTGATATAAATCAACATAAACAGGTGCTTAAGATAATGTATTATCATCTGTAAATATTCCTTACGCAAGCACCAATGCTTTAAAGACCAACGATTGAACACATGCATGCGTAGCTGACAATTAACTAACATTCTCAAACATCCTATACTCGAACCAAATAAATATTAACATAAACATGTTAATATAACTGTAAATGGCAGATAACTTACGGATGAAGCCGATTTGTGAACTTTAAGACACAGGATTAAGTGGATTTGTACACTGTGATGCTCCCTCTCTGAAGGCATGAGGAAAAGGAACTTTCTATACATCACTTCCTCTTTTCTGCCACTACTTACAATGACCACTAGGGGTGGAAAAAGCCATACAACAAAACCATTACACTGATTCCATTACAATTACAGTAACACAATTACAGTAACACTATTACAGAACTAATATTACAGTAACACTATTACAGTAACACTATTACAATACCAATATTACATTAACACTAATACAGTAACACTATTACAGTACCAATATTACATTAACACTATTACAGTAACACTAATACAGTACCAATATTACATTAACACTATTACAGTAACACTATTACAGTACCAATATTACATTAACACTATTACAGTAACACTATTACAGTACCAATATTACATTAACACTATTACAGTACCAATATTACAGTAACACTATTACAGTAACACTATTGCAGTACCAATATTACATTAACACTATTACAGTAACACTATTACAGTACCAATATTACATTAACACTATTACAGTAACACTATTACAGTACCAATATTACATTAACACTATTACAGTAACACTATTACAGTACCAATATTACATTAACACTATTACAGTAACACTATTACAGTACCAATATTACATTAACACTATTACATTAACACTATTACAGTAACACTATTACAGTACCAATATTACAGTAACACTATTACAGTACCAATATTACATTAACACTATTACAGTAACACTATTACAGTACCAATATTACATTAACACTATTACAGTAACACTATTACAGTACCAATATTACATTAACACTATTACAGTAACACTATTACAGTACCAATATTACATTAACACTATTACATTACCAATATTACAGTAACACTATTACAATACCAATATTACAGCAACATGCTTGAATTCAGTGAGCTCTTTAGAATGACCCATTCTTTCACAAATGTTTGTAAAGGCAGACTGCGTGGCTAAGTGCTTGATATTACACACCTGTTGTATGGGACTGAATGAAACACCTGGTTAAGAGAAGTGGCCCAATACATTTGTCCATATTTTGTCCATATACAGATTTAAGGAAAGCTGTATTATAAAGACTTGCAGAAGTAAGGGAATACCTTTTCATACTGTGCGATTTAAACCCAGAACCCTCAGCGTCATACACCCAACAAAACAATGTGATGACATGACATTCCATAGTTCAGATTGCTTTTTTATTATAGAGCTCTCATCTTCATTCCTTTGGAGACATCAGATTTAACAGCCTTTAGAAGTAGCTCCCCAAGGACCATTTTCAGGTCAATGCAATGTTCTATCTTTTCACAGTTTATGATGGATTGTTTTTCTCCAGATGACAGACAAGCCCACATGTGGCCCTTAGTTTTAGAGACACAGAGAGAAACAACACATAGCCTGATATTTGTCAGCTGTATGGAAACAAAGCTGATAAACAGCAAGTTACATTGGAAAGCTGATAAACAGCAAGTTACATTGGAAAGCTGATAAACAGCAAGTTACATTGGAAAGCTGATAAACAGCAAGTTACATTGGAAAGCTGATAAACAGCAAGTTACATTGGAAAGCTGATAAACAGCAAGTTACATTGGAAAGCTGATAAACAGCAAGTTACATTGGAAAGCTGATAAACAGCAAGTTACATTGGAAAGCTGATAAACAGCAAGTTACATTGGAAAGCTGATAAACAGCAAGTTACATTGGAAAACTGATAAACAGCAAGTTACATTGGAAAGCTGATAAACAGCAAGTTATATTGGAAAGCTGATAAACAGCAAGTTACATTGGAAAGCTGATAAACAGCAAGTTACATTGGAAAGCTGATAAACAGCAAGTTACATTGGAAAGCTGATAAACAGCAAGTTACATTGGAAAGCTGATAAACAGCAAGATACATTGGAAAGCTGATAAACAGCAAGTTACATTGGAAAGCTGATAAACAGCAAGTTACATTGGAAAGCTGATAAACAGCAAGTTACATTGGAAAACTGATAAACAGCAAGTTACATTGGAAAGCTGATAAACAGCAAGTTACATTGGAAAGCTGATAAACAGCAAGTTACATTGGAAAGCTGATAAACAGCAAGTTACATTGGAAAGCTGATAAACAGCAAGTTACATTGGAAAGCTGATAAACAGCAAGTTACATTGGAAAGCTGATAAACAGCAAGTTACATTGGAAAACTGATAAACAGCAAATTACATTGGAAAGCTGATGAACAGCAAGTTACATTGGAAAGCTGATGAACAGCAAGTTACATTGGAAAGCTGATAAACAGCAAGTTACATTGGAAAGCTGATAAACAGCAAGTTACATTGGAAAGCTGATAAACAGCAAGTTACATTGGAAAGCTGATAAACAGCAAGTTACATTGGAAAGCTGATAAACAGCAAGTTACATTGGAAAGCTGATAAACAGCAAGTTACATTGGAAAGCTGATAAACAGCAAGTTACATTGGAAAGCTGATAAACAGCAAGTTACATTGGAAAGCTGATAAACAGCAAGTTACATTGGAAAGCTGATAAACAGCAAGTTACATTGGAAAGCTGATAAACAGCAAGTTACATTGGAAAGCTGATAAACAGCAAGTTACATTGGAAAGCTGATAAACAGCAAGTTACATTGGAAAACTGATAAACAGCAAGTTACATTGGAAAGCTGATAAACAGCAAGTTATATTGGAAAGCTGATAAACAGCAAGTTACATTGGAAAGCTGATAAACAGCAAGTTACATTGGAAAGCTGATAAACAGCAAGTTACATTGGAAAGCTGATAAACAGCAAGTTACATTGGAAAGCTGATAAACAGCAAATTACATTGGAAAGCTGATAAACAGCAAGTTACATTGGAAAGCTGATAAACAGCAAGTTACATTGGAAAGCTGATAAACAGCAAGTTACATTGGAAAACTGATAAACAGCAAGTTACATTGGAAAGCTGATAAACAGCAAGTTACATTGGAAAGCTGATAAACAGCAAGTTACATTGGAAAGCTGATAAACAGCAAGTTACATTGGAAAGCTGATAAACAGCAAGTTACATTGGAAAGCTGATAAACAGCAAGATACATTGGAAAGCTGATAAACAGCAAGTTACATTGGAAAGCTGATAAACAGCAAGTTACATTGGAAAGCTGATAAACAGCAAGTTACATTGGAAAGCTGATAAACAGCAAGTTACATTGGAAAGCTGATAAACAGCAAGTTACATTGGAAAGCTGATAAACAGCAAGTTACATTGGAAAGCTGATAAACAGCAAGTTACATTGGAAAACTGATAAACAGCAAATTACATTGGAAAGCTGATAAACAGCAAGTTACATTGGAAAGCTGATGAACAGCAAGTTACATTGGAAAGCTGATAAACAGCAAGTTACATTGGAAAGCTGATAAACAGCAAGTTACATTGGAAAGCTGATAAACAGCAAGTTACATTGGAAAGCTGATAAACAGCAAGTTACATTGGAAAGCTGATAAACAGCAAGTTACATTGGAAAGCTGATAAACAGCAAGTTACATTGGAAAGCTGATAAACAGCAAGTTACATTGGAAAACTGATAAACAGCAAATTACATTGGAAAGCTGATGAACAGCAAGTTACATTGGAAAGCTGATGAACAGCAAGTTACATTGGAAAGCTGATGAACAGCAAGTTACATTGGAAAGCTGATAAACAGCAAGTTACATTGGAAAGCTGATAAACAGCAAGTTACATTGGAAAGCTGATAAACAGCAAGTTACATTGGAAAGCTGATAAACAGCAAGTTACATTGGAAAGCTGATAAACAGCAAGTTACATTGGAAAGCTGATAAACAGCAAGATACATTGGAAAGCTGATAAACAGCAAGTTACATTGGAAAGCTGATAAACAGCAAGTTACATTGGAAAGCTGATAAACAGCAAGTTACATTGGAAAACTGATAAACAGCAAATTACATTGGAAAGCTGATAAACAGCAAGTTACATTGGAAAGCTGATAAACAGCAAGTTACATTGGAAAGCTGATAAACAGCAAGTTACATTGGAAAGCTGATAAACAGCAAGTTACATTGGAAAGCTGATAAACAGCAAGTTACATTGGAAAGCTGATAAACAGCAAGTTACATTGGAAAGCTGATAAACAGCAAATTACATTGGAAAGCTGATAAACAGCAAGTTACATTGGAAAGCTGATAAACAGCAAGTTACATTGGAAAGCTGATGAACAGCAAGTTACATTGGAAAGCTGATAAACAGCAAGTTACATTGGAAAGCTGATAAACAGCAAGTTACATTGGAAAACTGATAAACAGCAAGTTACATTGGAAAGCTGATAAACAGCAAGATACATTGGAAAGCTGATAAACAGCAAGTTACATTGGAAAGCTGATAAACAGCAAGATACATTGGAAAGCTGATGAACAGCAAGTTACATTGGAAAGCTGATAAACAGCAAGTTACATTGGAAAGCTGATAAACAGCAAGTTACATTGGAAAGCAAGTTAAAACCTTAACTTAAATATATGCAGGGAAATATGTCAGATTCAGTTTAATGCCACTACTCATATTCTCAGGGAGAATGTCTTCCAGAACATGTATGACTAGTAAACATAATCTCAACAAAATATGTACAAAATGCATTGTAAGTCATTCAAGATTATATATTTACATATTACCTATTTGTTACTTAAGGTTTTTCAAATGTGAATTACAAATCCCATTACATAGTTTATTATTGTAATTATAACTACCACTGTGTGTAATCAACTTTTGTTATATAAATCTAACAGAATACTAATATGTTAGTTTTCTTAAAATATCAAGCATTTAATTTCCTACTGCTATTTGTTTAAATACAGTGTTGTTATCAATTTATGATTTGTTAAACAACAACATGCTGCATAGAAATTGTACATAGTACAAAATAATACTGCAGTGGGTCAATATTTCGAAGCACAGCTGTGCCAATGAAGCCAGAAGTTGTAAATCTGGTCATAGCATAAGGAATCTGTTCTCCATTATGACAGCAGTCACATATTAGACAGAATGTGTTCTCCATTATGACAGCAGTCACATATTAGACAGAATGTGTTCTCCATTATGACAGCAGTCACATATTAGACAGAATGTGTTCTCCATTATGACAGCAGTCACATATTAGACAGAATGTGTTCTCCATTATGACAGCAGTCACATATTAGACAGAATGTGTTCTCCATTATGACAGCAGTCACATATTAGACAGAATGTGTTCTCCATTATGACAGCAGTCACATATTAGACAGAATGTGTTCTCCATTATGACAGCAGTCACATATTAGACAGAATGTGTTCTCCATTATGACAGCAGTCACATATTAGACAGAATGTGTTCTCCATTATGACAGCAGTCACATATTAGACAGAATGTGTTCTCCATTATGACAGCAGTCACATATTAGACAGAATGTGTTCTCCATTATGACAGCAGTCACATATTAGACAGAATGTGTTCTCCATTATGACAGCAGTCACATATTAGACAGAATGTGTTCTCCATTATGACAGCAGTCACATATTAGACAGAATGTGTTCTCCATTATGACAGCAGTCACATATTAGACAGAATGTGTTCTCCATTATGACAGCAGTCACATATTAGACAGAATGTGTTCTCCATTATGACAGCAGTCACATATTAGACAGAATGTGTTCTCCATTATGACAGCAGTCACATATTAGACAGAATGTGTTCTCCATTATGACAGCAGTCACATATTAGACAGAATGTGTTCTCCATTATGACAGCAGTCACATATTAGACAGAATGTGTTCTCCATTATGACAGCAGTCACATATTAGACAGAATGTGTTCTCCATTATGACAGCAGTCACAGAATGTGTTATTAGACAGAATGTGTTCTCCATTATGACAGCAGTCACATATTAGACAGAATGTGTTCTCCATTATGACAGCAGTCACATATTAGACAGAATGTGTTCTCCATTATGACAGCAGTCACAGAATATGACCGCAGTCAGACAGAATGTGTTCTCCATTATGACCGCAGTCACATATTAGACAGAATGTGTTCTCCATTATGACAGCAGTCACATATTAGACAGAATGTGTTCTCCATTATGACAGCAGTCACATATTAGACAGAATGTGTTCTCCATTATGACAGCAGTCACATATTAGACAGAATGTGTTCTCCATTATGACAGCAGTCACATATTAGACAGAATGTGTTCTCCATTATGACAGCAGTCACATATTTAACAGAATGTGTTCTCCAACATGACCGCAGTCACATATTAGACAGAATGTGTTCTCCATTATGACAGCAGTCACATATTAGACAGAATGTGTTCTCACATATTAGACAGAATGTGTTCTCCAGCATGACCGCAGTCACATATTTAGACAGAATGTGTTCTCCAACATGACAGCAGTCACATATTAGACAGAATGTGTTCTCCATTATGACAGCAGTCACATATTAGACAGAATGTGTTCTCCAGCATGACCGCAGTCACATATTAGACAGAATGTGTTCTCCATTATGACAGCAGTCACATATTAGACAGAATGTGTTCTCCATTATGACAGCAGTCACAGACAGAAGTCATGACGCAGTCACATATTAGACAGAATGTGTTCTCCATTATGACAGCAGTCACATATTAGACAGAATGTGTTCTCCATTATGACAGCAGTCACATATTAGACAGAATGTGTTCTCCATTATGACAGCAGTCACATATTAGACAGAATGTGTTCTCCAGCATGTTCTAGACCATTATGACAGCAGTCACATATTAGACAGAATGTGTTCTCCATTATGACAGCAGTCACATATTAGACAGAATGTGTTCTCCATTATGACCGCAGTCACATATTAGACAGAATGTGTTCTCCATTATGACAGCAGTCACATATTAGACAGAATGTGTTCTCCAGCATGACCGCAGTCACATATTAGACAGAATGTGTTCTCCAGCATGACCGCAGTCACATATTTAACAGAATGTGTTCTTCTCCATTATGACCGCAGTCACATATTAGACAGAATGTGTTCTCCATTATGACAGCAGTCACATATTATACAGAATGTGTTCTCCAGCATGACCGCAGTCACATATTAGACAGAATGTGTTCTTCTCCAGCATGACAGCAGTCACATATTAGACAGAATGTGTTCTTCTCCAGCATGACAGCAGTCACATATTATACAGAATGTGTTCTCCATTATGACAGCAGTCACATATTATACAGAATGTGTTCTCCAGCATGACCGCAGTCACATATTAGACAGAATGTGTTCTTCTCCAGCATGACCGCAGTCACATATTAGACAGAATGTGTTCTCCAGCATGACCGCAGTCACATATTTAACAGAATGTGTTCTTCTCCAGCATGACCGCAGTCACATATTATACAGAATGTGTTCTCCAGCATGACCGCAGTCACATATTTAACAGAATGTGTTCTTCTCCAGCATGACCGCAGTCACATATTATACAGAATGTGTTCTCCATTATGACAGCAGTCACATATTAGACAGAATGTGTTCTCCATTATGACAGCAGTCACATATTATACAGAATGTGTTCTTCTCCAGCATGACCGCAGTCACATATTATACAGAATGTGTTCTTCTCCAGCATGACCGCAGTCACATATTATACAGAATGTGTTCTTCTCCAGTATGACCGCAGTCACATATTTAACAGAATGTGTTCTTCTCCAGCATGACCGCAGTCACATATTATACAGAATGTGTTCTTCTCCAGTATGACCGCAGTCACATATTTAACAGAATGTGTTCTTCTCCAGCATGACCGCAGTCACATATTTAACAGAATGTGTTCTTCTCCAGCATGACAGCAGTCACATATTTAACAGAATGTGTTCTTCTCCAGCATGACCGCAGTCACATATTATACAGAATGTGTTCTCCAGCATGACCGCAGTCACATATTTAACAGAATGTGTTCTTCTCCAGCATGACCGCAGTCACATATTAGACAGAATGTGTTCTTCTCCAGCATGACCGCAGTCACATATTAGACAGAATGTGTTCTTCTCCAGCATGACCGCAGTCACATATTTAACAGAATGTGTTCTTCTCCAGCATGACCGCAGTCACATATTAGACAGAATGTGTTCTTCTCCAGCATGACCGCAGTCACATATTTAACAGAATGTGTTCTTCTCCAGCATGACCGCAGTCACATATTATACAGAATGTGTTCTCCAGCATGACCGCAGTCACATATTAGACAGAATGTGTTCTTCTCCAGCATGACCGCAGTCACATATTATACAGAATGTGTTCTTCTCCAACATGACCGCAGTCACATATTATACAGAATGTGTTCTTCTCCAGCATGACCGCAGTCACATATTTAACAGAATGTGTTCTTCTCCAGCATGACCGCAGTCACATATTATACAGAATGTGTTCTTCTCCAGCATGACCGCAGTCACATATTATACAGAATGTGTTCTTCTCCAGCATGACCGCAGTCACATATTATACAGAATGTGTTCTTCTCCAACATGACCGCAGTCACATATTATACAGAATGTGTTCTTCTCCAGCATGACCGCAGTCACATATTTAACAGAATGTGTTCTTCTCCATCATGACCGCAGTCACATATTATACAGAATGTGTTCTTCTCCAGCATGACCGCAGTCACATATTATACAGAATGTGTTCTTCTCCAGCATGACCGCAGTCACATATTTAACAGAATGTGTTCTTCTCCAGCATGACCGCAGTCACATATTATACAGAATGTGTTCTTCTCCAACATGACCGCAGTCACATATTATACAGAATGTGTTCTTCTCCAGCATGACAGCAGTCACATATTAGACAGAGATTGAATTACCAACTGATGAGAAAAAACATATATTTATTGTACTATGTCTATTGTAATGTGTACTGTCATTAGTTGTTTTGTGTTACATAAGACAATGCTCAGACACACTGTGTAACTAATAGTGCCTCTTTCGCTTTCAAATGATGGGTCATTTTGTTTTGCAAGTTTTCAGGTAAACTGAAATTTCGAAGTACTTTGTTGTTGTGCGTCAGAATAAAAATGACATATATTGTAATCACCTTAACACACACTACATACAATGGTGACCTATCACGAAATAATGGTCCAGATGTTTTGTGCATTGACTTAACATTGGCATTAGGTATTATGCATGTTGTAATGTTGTGTTATCAAGTTCTGTTATGCAAATAAATGTGTTCGCCAATTTCATGGACGATAAATATCTTTATTCTTGACCCCAGATTATTAGTTGACTAGGTTAATCCATATGTCAACCCAGCCTCCAGTAAACAGTGTTGTTCCACAGATTACTAGTTGACCAAGTTAATCCATATGCCAACCCAGCCTCCAGTAAACAGCATTGTTCCTGTATCAATGTACACAAAACATTTGGGAAAAATGTTTTGTTATACATTCCAAATTGAAGATACCTGGGCCCGTATTCATAAAGAATCTAAGAATCCTCTCAGAAAACTCTTATCTTATCTTAAACACTTTTACGTAGGAGTGTTAGCGATCTGAGAGTAACTCTGAGCAAGGAAAAGACAAAAACTTTTATCTTAGTGAGGAGGCGGGGCTGAGCCCATTGCTATGTATGTCACAATCTTTTGAATAACTGTGATTGGTTGATCGTCCAAGAAGGAAAAAATTTGTGATTTTAAGTACAGGGTCTATTCTACGTGTTCACTCTGAAATTACAGCCGTGATTTTTCCTATTTGACCGTTCTCATACACACACACACACACACACACACACACACACACACACACACACACACACACACACACACACATACACACACACACATTATATATGTGTATATAAATCCATTTTATATTTACAATGCTTTTAACTTCCTATTCGATATTTGATTGGCTTAGAATGATAAAATAGTTCTACTCTTTCCAACTTCAACGTTTATGCTGTGGTACCTATTTTTATTAACATAAACGTCCTCATCTTCCGACGGTGCAATAATTCAGATGTGGGTTCCATCAATTACTCCGACAACACCAGGGAAGCCCGCTATATTCATAAATGCAGTTTTATTGATTAATCCAAAAATATATATATATATATATATATAACTGTGCGCACCTTTAATTGGTTTTGGGGTATGATATTGGCGGGAATAATTAGAAGGTTCTTTTGTGTTAGTTGGAGTTAGACATGAATAAGAATGGAGCCATACAGTTTATAGACATCTAACTCTATATTGTGTTAGTTGGAGTTAGACATGGATAAGAATAGAGCCACAGAGTTTATAGACATCTAACTCTATATTGTGTTAGTTAGAGTTAGACATGGATAAGAATGGAGCCATACAGTTTATAGACATCTAACTCTATATGTGTTAGTTGGAGTTAGACATGGATAAGAATGGAGCCATACAGTTTATAGACATCTAACTCTATATTGTGTTAGTTGGAGTTAGACATGGATAAGAATGGAGCCATAGAGTTTATAGACATCTAACTATATATTGTGTTAGTTAGAGTTAGACATGGATAAGAATGGAGCCATACAGTTTATAGACATCTAACTCTATATTGTGTCAGTTGGAGTTAGACATGGATAAGAATGGAGCCATACAGTTTATAGACATCTAACTCTATATTGTGTTAGTTGGAGTTAGACATGGATAAGAATGGAGCCATACAGTTTATAGACATCTAACTATATATTGTGTTAGTTAGAGTTAGACATGGATAAGAATGGAGCCATACAGTTTATAGACATCTAACTATATATTGTGTTAGTTGGAGTTAGACATGGATAAGAATGGAGCCATACAGTTTATAGACATCTAACTATATATTGTGTTGGTTGCAGTTAGACATGGATAAGAATGGAGCCATACAGTTTATAGACATCTAACTATATATTGTGTTAGTTGGAGTTAGACATGAATAAGAATGGAGCCATACAGTTTATAGACATCTAACTCTATATTGTGTTAGTTGGAGTTAGACATGGATAAGAATGGAGCCATACAGTTTATAGACATCTAACTCTATATTGTGTTAGTTGGAGTTAGACATGGATAAGAATGGAGCCATACAGTTTATAGACATCTAACTCTATATTATGTTAGTTGGAGTTAGACATGGATAAGAATGGAGCCATACAGTTTATAGACATCTAACTATATATTGTGTTAGTTGGAGTTAGACATGGATAAGAATGGAGCCATACAGTTTATAGACATCTAACTCTATATTGTGTTAGTTGGAGTTAGACATGGATAAGAATGGAGCCATACAGTTTATAGACATCTAACTCTATATTATGTTAGTTGGAGTTAGACATGGATAAGAATGGAGCCATACAGTTTATAGACATCTAACTATATATTGTGTTAGTTGGAGTTAGACATGGATAAGAATGGAGCCATACAGTTTATAGACATCTAACTCTATATTGTGTTAGTTAGAGTTAGACATGGATAAGAATGGAGCCATACAGTTTATAGACATCTAACTCTATATTGTGTTAGTTGGAGTTAGACATGGATAAGAATGGAGCCATACAGTTTATAGACATCTAACTCTATATTGTGTTAGTTGGAGTTAGACATGGATAAGAATGGAGCCATAGAGTTTATAGACATCTAACTCTATATTGTGTTAGTTGGAGTTAGACATGGATAAGAATGGAGCCATACAGTTTATAGACATCTAACTCTATATTGTGTTAGTTAGAGTTAGACATGGATAAGAATGGAGCCATACAGTTTATAGACATCTAACTCTATATTGTGTTAGTTGGAGTTAGACATGGATAAGAATGGAGCCATACAGTTTATAGACATCTAACTCTATATTGTGTTAGTTAGAGTTAGACATGGATAAGAATGGAGCCATACAGTTTATAGACATCTAACTCTATATTGTGTTAGTTGGAGTTAGACATGGATAAGAATGGAGCCATACAGTTTATAGACATCTAACTCTATATTGTGTTAGTTGGAGTTAGACATGGATAAGAATGGAGCCATACAGTTTATAGACATCTAACTCTATATTGTGTTAGTTGGAGTTAGACATGGATAAGAATGGAGCCATACAGTTTATAGACATCTAACTCTATATTGTGTTAGTTGGAGTTAGACATGGATAAGAATGGAGCCATACAGTTTATAGACATCTAACTCTATATTGTGTTAGTTGGAGTTAGACATGGATAAGAATGGAGCCATACAGTTTATAGACATCTAACTCTATATTGTGTTAGTTGGAGTTAGACATGGATAAGAATGGAGCCATACAGTTTATAGACATCTAACTCTATATTGTGTTAGTTGGAGTTAGACATGGATAAGAATGGAGCCATACAGTTTATAGACATCTAACTATATATTGTGTTAGTTGGAGTTAGACATGGATAAGAATGGAGCCATACAGTTTATAGACATCTAACTCTATATTGTGTTAGTTGGAGTTAGACATGGATAAGAATGGAGCCATACAGTTTATAGACATCTAACTCTATATTGTGTTAGTTGGAGTTAGACATGGATAAGAATGGAGCCATACAGTTTATAGACATCTAACTCTATATTGTGTTAGTTGGAGTTAGACATGGATAAGAATGGAGCCATACAGTTTATAGACATCTAACTCTATATTGTGTTAGTTGGAGTTAGACATGGATAAGAATGGAGCCATACAGTTTATAGACATCTAACTATATATTGTGTTAGTTGGAGTTAGACATGGATAAGAATGGAGCCATACAGTTTATAGACATCTAACTCTATATTGTGTTAGTTGGAGTTAGACATGGATAAGAATGGAGCCATACAGTTTATAGACATCTAACTCTATATTGTGTTAGTTGGAGTTAGACATGGATAAGAATGGAGCCATACAGTTTATAGACATCTAACTCTATATTGTGTTAGTTGGAGTTAGACATGGATAAGAATGGAGCCATACAGTTTATAGACATCTAACTCTATATTGTGTTAGTTGGAGTTAGACATGGATAAGAATGGAGCCATACAGTTTATAGACATCTAACTCTATATTGTGTTAGTTAGAGTTAGACATGGATAAGAATGGAGCCATACAGTTTATAGACATCTAACTCTATATTGTGTTAGTTGGAGTTAGACATGGATAAGAATGGAGCCATACAGTTTATAGACATCTAACTCTATATTGTGTTAGTTGGAGTTAGACATGGATAAGAATGGAGCCATACAGTTTATAGACATCTAACTCTATATTGTGTTAGTTGGAGTTAGACATGGATAAGAATGGAGCCATACAGTTTATAGACATCTAACTCTATATTGTGTTAGTTGGAGTTAGACATGGATAAGAATGGAGCCATACAGTTTATAGACATCTAACTCTATATTGTGTTAGTTGGAGTTAGACATGGATAAGAATGGAGCCATACAGTTTATAGACATCTAACTCTATATTGTGTTAGTTGGAGTTAGACATGGATAAGAATGGAGCCATACAGTTTATAGACATCTAACTCTATATTGTGTTAGTTAGAGTTAGACATACAGGATAAGAAGTTAGACATGGATAAGAATGGAGCCATACAGTTTATAGACATCTAACTCTATATTGTGTTAGTTGGAGTTAGACATGGATAAGAATGGAGCCATACAGTTTATAGACATCTAACTCTATATTGTGTTGGTTGCAGTTAGACATGGATAAGAATGGAGCCATACAGTTTATAGACATCTAACTCTATATTGTGTTAGTTGGAGTTAGACATGGATAAGAATGGAGCCATACAGTTTATAGACATCTAACTATATATTGTGTTAGTTGGAGTTAGACATGGATAAGAATGGAGCCATACAGTTTATAGACATCTAACTATATATTGTGTTGGTTGCAGTTAGACATAGATAAGAATGGAGCCATACAGTTTATAGACATCTAACTCTATATTGTGTTAGTTGGAGTTAGACATGGATAAGAATGGAGCCATACAGTTTATAGACATCTAACTCTATATTGTGTTAGTTGGAGTTAGACATGGATAAGAATGGAGCCATACAGTTTATAGACATCTAACTCTATATTGTGTTAGTTGGAGTTAGACATGGATAAGAATGGAGCCATAGAGTTTATAGACATCTAACTCTATATTGTGTTAGTTGGAGTTAGACATGGATAAGAATGGAGCCATACAGTTTATAGACATCTAACTCTATATTGTGTTAGTTGGAGTTAGACATGGATAAGAATGGAGCCATACAGTTTATAGACATCTAACTCTATATTGTGTTAGTTGGAGTTAGACATGGATAAGAATGGAGCCATACAGTTTATAGACATCTAACTCTATATTGTGTTAGTTGGAGTTAGACATGGATAAGAATGGAGCCATAGAGTTTATAGACATCTAACTCTATATTGTGTTAGTTGGAGTTAGACATGGATAAGAATGGAGCCATACAGTTTATAGACATCTAACTATATATTGTGTTAGTTGGAGTTAGACATGGATAAGAATGGAGCCATACAGTTTATAGACATCTAACTCTATATTGTGTTAGTTAGAGTTAGACATGGATAAGAATGGAGCCATACAGTTTATAGACATCTAACTCTATATTGTGTTAGTTGGAGTTAGACATGGATAAGAATGGAGCCATACAGTTTATAGACATCTAACTATATATTGTGTTAGTTGGAGTTAGACATGGATAAGAATGGAGCCATACAGTTTATAGACATCTAACTCTATATTGTGTTAGTTAGAGTTAGACATGGATAAGAATGGAGCCATACAGTTTATAGACATCTAACTCTATATTGTGTTAGTTGGAGTTAGACATGGATAAGAATGGAGCCATACAGTTTATAGACATCTAACTCTATATTGTGTTAGTTAGAGTTAGACATGGATAAGAATGGAGCCATACAGTTTATAGACATCTAACTCTATATTGTGTTAGTTAGAGTTAGACATGGATAAGAATGGAGCCATACAGTTTATAGACATCTAACTCTATATTGTGTTAGTTGGAGTTAGACATGGATAAGAATGGAGCCATACAGTTTATAGACATCTAACTCTATATTGTGTTAGTTGGAGTTAGACATGGATAAGAATGGAGCCATACAGTTTATAGACATCTAACTCTATATTGTGTTAGTTAGAGTTAGACATGGATAAGAATGGAGCCATACAGTTTATAGACATCTAACTCTATATTGTGTTAGTTAGAGTTAGACATGGATAAGAATGGAGCCATACAGTTTATAGACATCTAACTCTATATTGTGTTAGTTGGAGTTAGACATGGATAAGAATGGAGCCATACAGTTTATAGACATCTAACTCTATATTGTGTTAGTTGGAGTTAGACATGGATAAGAATGGAGCCATACAGTTTATAGACATCTAACTCTATATTGTGTTAGTTGGAGTTAGACATGGATAAGAATGGAGCCATACAGTTTATAGACATCTAACTCTATATTGTGTTAGTTGGAGTTAGACATGGATAAGAATGGAGCCATACAGTTTATAGACATCTAACTCTATATTGTGTTAGTTGGAGTTAGACATGGATAAGAATGGAGCCATACAGTTTATAGACATCTAACTCTATATTGTGTTAGTTGGAGTTAGACATGGATAAGAATGGAGCCATACAGTTTATAGACATCTAACTCTATATTGTGTTAGTTGGAGTTAGACATGGATAAGAATGGAGCCATACAGTTTATAGACATCTAACTCTATATTGTGTTAGTTAGAGTTAGACATGGATAAGAATGGAGCCATACAGTTTATAGACATCTAACTCTATATTGTGTTAGTTGGAGTTAGACATGAATAAGAATGGAGCCATACAGTTTATAGACATCTAACTCTATATTATGTTAGTTGGAGTTAGACATGAATAAGAATGGAGCCATACAGTTTATAGACATCTAACTCTATATTATGTTAGTTGGAGTTAGACATGGATAAGAATGGAGCCATACAGTTTATAGACATCTAACTCTATATTGTGTTAGTTGGAGTTAGACATGGATAAGAATGGAGCCATACAGTTTATAGACATCTAACTCTATATTGTGTTAGTTAGAGTTAGACATGGATAAGAATGGAGCCATACAGTTTATAGACATCTAACTCTATATTGTGTTAGTTGGAGTTAGACATGGATAAGAATGGAGCCATACAGTTTATAGACATCTAACTCTATATTGTGTTAGTTAGAGTTAGACATGGATAAGAATGGAGCCATACAGTTTATAGACATCTAACTCTATATTGTGTTAGTTGGAGTTAGACATGGATAAGAATGGAGCCATACAGTTTATAGACATCTAACTCTATATTGTGTTAGTTGGAGTTAGACATGGATAAGAATGGAGCCATACAGTTTATAGACATCTAACTCTATATTGTGTTAGTTGGAGTTAGACATGGATAAGAATGGAGCCATACAGTTTATAGACATCTAACTCTATATTGTGTTAGTTGGAGTTAGACATGGATAAGAATGGAGCCATACAGTTTATAGACATCTAACTCTATATTGTGTTAGTTGGAGTTAGACATGGATAAGAATGGAGCCATACAGTTTATAGACATCTAACTCTATATTGTGTTAGTTGGAGTTAGACATGGATAAGAATGGAGCCATACAGTTTATAGACATCTAACTCTATATTGTGTTAGTTGGAGTTAGACATGGATAAGAATGGAGCCATACAGTTTATAGACATCTAACTCTATATTGTGTTAGTTGGAGTTAGACATGGATAAGAATGGAGCCATACAGTTTATAGACATCTAACTCTATATTGTGTTAGTTAGAGTTAGACATGGATAAGAATGGAGCCATACAGTTTATAGACATCTAACTCTATATTGTGTTAGTTGGAGTTAGACATGGATAAGAATGGAGCCATAGAGTTTATAGACATCTAACTATATATTGTGTTAGTTGGAGTTAAACATGGATAAGAATGGAGCCATACAGTTTATAGACATCTAACTCTATATTTTGTTAGTTAGAGTTAGACATGGATAAGAATGGAGCCACACAGTTTATAGACATCTAACTATATATTGTGTTAGTTGGAGTTAAACATGGATAAGAATGGAGCCATACAGTTTATAGACATCTAACTCTATATTGTGTTAGTTGGAGTTAGACATGGATAAGAATGGAGCCATACAGTTTATAGACATCTAACTATATATTGTGTTAGTTGGAGTTAGACATGGATAAGAATGGAGCCATACAGTTTATAGACATCTAACTCTATATTGTGTTAGTTGGAGTTAGACATGAATAAGAATGGAGCCATACAGTTTATAGACATCTAACTATATATTGTGTTAGTTGGAGTTAGACATGGATAAGAATGGAGCCATACAGTTTATAGACATCTAACTCTATATTGTGTTAGTTGGAGTTAGACATGGATAAGAATGGAGCCATACAGTTTATAGACATCTAACTCTATATTGTGTTAGTTGGAGTTAGACATGGATAAGAATGGAGCCATACAGTTTATAGACATCTAACTCTATATTGTGTTAGTTGGAGTTAGACATGGATAAGAATGGAGCCATACAGTTTATAGACATCTAACTCTATATTGTGTTAGTTGGAGTTAGACATGGATAAGAATGGAGCCATACAGTTTATAGACATCTAACTCTATATTGTGTTAGTTAGAGTTAGACATGGATAAGAATGGAGCCATACAGTTTATAGACATCTAACTCTATATTGTGTTAGTTGGAGTTAGACATGGATAAGAATGGAGCCATACAGTTTATAGACATCTATCTCTATATTGTGTTAGTTGGAGTTAGACATGGATAAGAATGGAGCCATACAGTTTATAGACATCTAACTCTATATTGTGTTAGTTGGAGTTAGACATGGATAAGAATGGAGCCATACAGTTTATAGACATCTAACTCTATATTGTGTTAGTTAGAGTTAGACATGGATAAGAATGGAGCCATACAGTTTATAGACATCTAACTATATATTGTGTTAGTTGGAGTTAGACATGGATAAGAATGGAGCCATAGAGTTTATAGACATCTAACTCTATATTATGTTAGTTGGAGTTAAACATGGATAAGAATGGAGCCATACAGTTTATAGACATCTAACTCTATATTGTGTTAGTTGGAGTTAGACATGGATAAGAATGGAGCCATACAGTTTATAGACATCTAACTCTATATTGTGTTAGTTAGAGTTAGACATGGATAAGAATGGAGCCATACAGTTTATAGACATCTAACTCTATATTGTGTTAGTTAGAGTTAGACATGGATAAGAATGGAGCCATACAGTTTATAGACATCTAACTCTATATTGTGTTAGTTGGAGTTAGACATGGATAAGAATGGAGCCATACAGTTTATAGACATCTAACTATATATTGTGTTAGTTGGAGTTAAACATGGATAAGAATGGAGCCATACAGTTTATAGACATCTAACTCTATATTGTGTTAGTTAGAGTTAGACATGGATAAGAATGGAGCCATACAGTTTATAGACATCTAACTCTATATTGTGTTAGTTGGAGTTAAACATGGATAAGAATGGAGCCATACAGTTTATAGACATCTAACTCTATATTGTGTTAGTTGGAGTTAAACATGGATAAGAATGGAGCCATACAGTTTATAGACATCTAACTCTATATTGTGTTAGTTAGAGTTAGACATGGATAAGAATGGAGCCATACAGTTTATAGACATCTAACTCTATATTGTGTTAGTTGGAGTTAGACATGGATAAGAATGGAGCCATACAGTTTATAGACATCTAACTCTATATTGTGTTAGTTAGAGTTAGACATGGATAAGAATGGAGCCATACAGTTTATAGACATCTAACTATATATTGTGTTAGTTGGAGTTAGACATGGATAAGAATGGAGCCATACAGTTTATAGACATCTAACTATATATTGTGTTAGTTAGAGTTAGACATGGATAAGAATGGAGCCATACAGTTTATAGACATCTAACTATATATTGTGTTAGTTGGAGTTAGACATGGATAAGAATGGAGCCATACAGTTTATAGACATCTAACTCTATATTGTGTTAGTTGGAGTTAGACATGGATAAGAATGGAGCCATACAGTTTATAGACATCTAACTCTATATTGTGTTAGTTGGAGTTAGACATGGATAAGAATGGAGCCATACAGTTTATAGACATCTAACTCTATATTGTGTTAGTTGGAGTTAGACATGGATAAGAATGGAGCCATACAGTTTATAGACATCTAACTCTATATTGTGTTAGTTGGAGTTAGACATGGATAAGAATGGAGCCATACAGTTTATAGACATCTAACTCTATATTGTGTTAGTTGGAGTTAGACATGGATAAGAATAGAGCCACACAGTTTATAGACATCTAACTATATATTGTGTTAGTTGGAGTTAGACATGGATAAGAATGGAGCCATACAGTTTATAGACATCTAACTCTATATTGTGTTAGTTAGAGTTAGACATGGATAAGAATGGAGCCATACAGTTTATAGACATCTAACTCTATATTGTGTTAGTTGGAGTTAGACATGGATAAGAATGGAGCCATACAGTTTATAGACATCTAACTATATATTGTGTTAGTTGGAGTTAGACATGGATAAGAATGGAGCCATACAGTTTATAGACATCTAACTCTATATTGTGTTAGTTGCAGTTAGACATGGATAAGAATGGAGCCATACAGTTTATAGACATCTAACTCTATATTGTGTTAGTTGGAGTTAGACATGGATAAGAATGGAGCCATACAGTTTATAGACATCTAACTCTATATTGTGTTAGTTGGAGTTAGACATGGATAAGAATGGAGCCATACAGTTTATAGACATCTAACTCTATATTGTGTTAGTTGGAGTTAGACATGGATAAGAATGGAGCCATACAGTTTATAGACATCTAACTATATATTGTGTTAGTTGGAGTTAGACATGGATAAGAATGGAGCCATACAGTTTATAGACATCTAACTATATATTGTGTTAGTTGGAGTTAGACATGGATAAGAATGGAGCCATACAGTTTATAGACATCTAACTCTATATTGTGTTAGTTAGAGTTAGACATGGATAAGAATGGAGCCATACAGTTTATAGACATCTAACTCTATATTGTGTTAGTTAGAGTTAGACATGGATAAGAATGGAGCCATACAGTTTATAGACATCTAACTCTATATTGTGTTAGTTGGAGTTAGACATGGATAAGAATGGAGCCATACAGTTTATAGACATCTAACTCTATATTGTGTTAGTTAGAGTTAGACATGGATAAGAATGGAGCCATACAGTTTATAGACATCTAACTCTATATTGTGTTAGTTGGAGTTAAACATGGATAAGAATGGAGCCATAGAGTTTATAGACATCTAACTAAATATTGTGTTAGTTGGAGTTAGACATGGATAAGAATGGAGCCATACAGTTTATAGACATCTAACTCTATATTGTGTTAGTTGGAGTTAGACATGGATAAGAATGGAGCCATACAGTTTATAGACATCTAACTCTATATTATGTTAGTTGGAGTTAGACATGGATAAGAATGGAGCCATACAGTTTATAGACATCTAACTCTATATTATGTTAGTTGGAGTTAGACATGGATAAGAATGGAGCCATACAGTTTATAGACATCTAACTCTATATTGTGTTAGTTGGAGTTAGACATGGATAAGAATGGAGCCATACAGTTTATAGACATCTAACTCTATATTGTGTTAGTTGGAGTTAGACATGGATAAGAATGGAGCCATACAGTTTATAGACATCTAACTATATATTGTGTTAGTTGGAGTTAGACATGGATAAGAATAGAGCCACACAGTTTATAGACATCTAACTATATATTGGGTTAGTTGGAGTTAGACATGGATAAGAATGGAGCCATACAGTTTATAGACATCTAACTCTATATTGTGTTAGTTGGAGTTAGACATGGATAAGAATAGAGCCATACAGTTTATAGACATCTAACTATATATTGTGTTAGTTGGAGTTAGACATGGATAAGAATGGAGCCATACAGTTTATAGACATCTAACTCTATATTGTGTTAGTTGGAGTTAGACATGGATAAGAATGGAGCCATACAGTTTATAGACATCTAACTCTATATTGTGTTAGTTAGAGTTAGACATGGATAAGAATGGAGCCATACAGTTTATAGACATCTAACTCTATATTGTGTTAGTTAGAGTTAGACATGGATAAGAATGGAGCCATACAGTTTATAGACATCTAACTCTATATTGTGTTAGTTAGAGTTAGACATGGATAAGAATGGAGCCATACAGTTTATAGACATCTATCTCTATATTATGTTAGTTGGAGTTAAACATGGATAAGAATGGAGCCATACAGTTTATAGACATCTAACTCTATATTATGTTAGTTGGAGTTAAACATGGATAAGAATGGAGCCATACAGTTTATAGACATCTAACTCTATATTGTGTTAGTTGGAGTTAGACATGGATAAGAATGGAGCCATACAGTTTATAGACATCTAACTCTATATTGTGTTAGTTGGAGTTAGACATGGATAAGAATGGAGCCATACAGTTTATAGACATCTATCTCTATATTATGTTAGTTGGAGTTAAACATGGATAAGAATGGAGCCATACAGTTTATAGACATCTAACTCTATATTATGTTAGTTGGAGTTAAACATGGATAAGAATGGAGCCATACAGTTTATAGACATCTAACTCTATATTGTGTTAGTTGGAGTTAGACATGGATAAGAATGGAGCCATACAGTTTATAGACATCTAACTCTATATTGTGTTAGTTGGAGTTAGACATGGATAAGAATGGAGCCATACAGTTTATAGACATCTAACTCTATATTGTGTTAGTTGGAGTTAGACATGGATAAGAATGGAGCCATACAGTTTATAGACATCTAACTCTATATTGTGTTAGTTGGAGTTAGACATGGATAAGAATAGAGCCACAGAGTTTATAGACATCTAACTATATATTGTGTTAGTTGGAGTTAAACATGGATAAGAATGGAGCCATACAGTTTATAGACATCTAACTCTATATTGTGTTAGTTAGAGTTAGACATGGATAAGAATGGAGCCATACAGTTTATAGACATCTAACTATATATTGTGTTAGTTGGAGTTAGACATGGATAAGAATGGAGCCATACAGTTTATAGACATCTAACTCTATATTGTGTTAGTTGGAGTTAGACATGGATAAGAATGGAGCCATACAGTTTATAGACATCTAACTCTATATTGTGTTAGTTGGAGTTAGACATGGATAAGAATAGAGCCACACAGTTTATAGACATCTAACTATATATTGTGTTAGTTGGAGTTAGACATGGATAAGAATGGAGCCATAGAGTTTATAGACACCTAACTATCTCTTTTTTGTTTACTATTAAGTCGTATTTTCACTTCAATGTGGTTCAGTATTTTGATACATTGATACTTTGTGCCAATTATTATTTGTTAGGAAGTAAAATTAAAAACAAAAAAAACTTGATCGAATTGTCCTGTGGATTTATTAAGGGAATAGTTGAGCGTCAAACTAAGGCTAAACTAAACTCTACATAGTGATTACTTTCATTTCTGGCGCTATGGCATTTCTGCGCTGTGTCTGAGATGTTAGCACGTCTCTAATAAGATCAGTCACAAACATGCTCCCTGCACGATCTAATATATAGCGTCTAATTTACTCAATGTCATCCATTGTCATCCATTGAGTAAACGCCCACAATTCTAAGAATTTTCTTAAAATTTGGCCACTAGGGGCTACTTTTACCATTAAGATTCTTTATAAATACAGGCCCAGGTTTATTTCACCGATTATCAGACACCAGCCACCAGGGGCAGTTGTGAATCAGTATCAGGTTTATTTCACCTATTTTGTTTACACACACATTAAATATTTGATGACCACTGTGACATTTAATACACACATTTAAGAACGTATACGAACAGTGTAAACATAGCAAAACACCATCTGACAAGAAATGCATGCATAGTTGGCATGTTTATTGGGTAAATATAGAATGTTGTATGTGAACAATTGTGCAAAATAACATAATCATAGTTATTGCACTGGAGATATGTAGATAACAAATTTAATTTCACCAATTGGTATTCATAATGTACGTAAATGCAATTTACAAATCAGTTGTATACGGACAGAATTTATAAGATACATGATTGGCAAGGACTGATGGTAGATGTACAAAATGCGATTGTCAGGGTTTGGCGATGGGGGTGATGGAAGCAGGAGCAAGCTCAACGGGAATACGAAAGGCAGGGTACAGGGATGGGGCTAAATAATAATTTATTCTAAAAGACAACCAAACTGAAAACTACACACATAGTGCTGAAAAACAAAACGGCACGTGGGCCGACAACAAACACAAAACTGAACCGAACACAGAAAAAAACACTTGGAACACCGATACTGGACAACACCGTACGCCACAGGCTCTTAGATCCACCGCGAAAGACAACCAGGAGAGCAACCAGGAGAAGTCTTCTTCTCCGTTTATAGTGTATCTCTGTGGCAGAATTACAGCGCCCCATACTGGTCTGGCATATATACTACACCGTTTTCAGTCGGATTCAGTGGTTTCGTGTGTACGCAGATATTTCTTGAGACGGAATGTGGATTTTTTTTTTTTAACAGGAAAAAAAAATAGCGGATAGGGAACGCACCGGCTTTGTGTGGACGTGGCCTATATACTAAACATAACGAGGACTAACAAGCAACAGGTGAGTAACAGGGCGGGAACATTTAGGTAATAAGGGAAATGAAGGTATCAGGATGAAACACTATGAACACCCACAAGATGGAGACAGAAACAAGCACACAAAACATGAACCCAACACAAACCCTTACAGCAATATCATGTACAATATCGTTATGCTCATTTACATTGTGATTCATTATTTTATTATTGATTACTTGAAGCTTGCAGTTTATGACCTAAGGTAGAGGTAGAAGCATTTCTGTAAAATCTGAAAAAAGATTTGACAGAAAGCCGTTACACATAATGATATTCTTACAATCATGCTTCCTTACCCAGCTAACAAAATGACGTTGTCACGACGCTGTGAGACGGGAATTTTTCATCGCGCTTACGTAACTATCTGACGTTGCTACAACCAGAAAAGTGAAGTTCCTATTTTGGTTGCCACTACGTAACTTAGTTACGCAGTAGTGTCGTCGCAGGTACGTCGTGACAACGTTAGTTAATACTGCGGATTCGTCATTTGCTGTTCTCCATCAGCTTTAAGCCTATTCATAAAATAGCTGTCTGTCTTAAATACTTGCGACTTCTAATCTTTATGTATAGCTTACCATTTAATCCTTAACTTTTTTAAATATCTGTAGTACATCGCACAATTATTCTGCCCATTGCCAAGAGTGATTGTTGATTATGGTATAATAATAATATATTATATATATGGATATATGCTATATCTGTGAAGTAATGTAAACGTATGTGTTCCTTTGTTAATTGTATAATGCTGACTTGATAGGCTATATCTGTGAAGTAATGTAAACGTATGTGTTCCTTTGTTAATTGTATAATGCTGACTTGATAGGCTATATCTGTGAAGTAATGTAAACGTATGTGTTCCTTTGTTAATTGTATAATGCTGACTTGATAGGCTATATCTGTGAAGTAATGTAAACGTATGTGTTCCTTTGTTAATTGAATAATGCTGACTTGATAGGCTATATCTGTGAAGTAATGTAAACGTATGTGTTCCTTTGTTAATTGTATAATGCTGACTTGATAGGCTATATCTGTGAAGTAATGTAAACGTATGTGTTCCTTTGTTAATTGTATAATGCTGACTTGATAGGCTATATCTGTGAAGTAATGTAAACGTATGTGTTCCTTTGTTAATTGTATAATGCTGACTTGATAGGCTATATCTGTGAAGTAATGTAAACGTATGTGTTCCTTTGTTAATTGTATAATGCTGACTTGATAGGCTATATCTGTGAAGTAATGTAAACGTATGTGTTCCTTTGTTAATTGTATAATGCTGACTTGATAAATGGATCTGGCTAAAGGATATCAGTTGAAAAGTAACCGGCTGCATACACATCTAAAGAAATGTAAATGTATGTGCATTGTCCTTAATATCAAATATAAATAAATAGTTTCTCTATTACAATAGTTTACGCTTAGAGAAACACCAGGGAAAAGGGAACATTATTTACTTTTCTCAGATGAAACTTGACTGGCCAAAAACTAAACTACAATTAAAGACATTCTTTCATTTATTTAAGTTTTTTTATTAATAAAACAAACATTATATATGCAAATATTAGTCACTCCAATATCCCCGTTTCATTATGCACCACCAAGACCTTCAATTCTGGAACCAGCTGCACCTAAACAAGGACATGAACAGTTGTTTTTTATGAACAGCACTTCAAGTCAACCAAAAGACAAAAGATCTAAGTAAGTGTCAACCATCTTGCTACTTATTCTAGTTTATTGAAACAGAAGGCATCCTCCAAACCACTTGCAGACCTTAACCTCATTTTAAATAAGATTGTGGATACATTTGTATGACCCATTTTTTTGTAATTATTTGGCAATTAGAAAGGGTGATCATGTGGCATTAGTCAGTTTTGAAGTTTAATCACAAAGAAAAATAGTTTGTACTTGTACCTGCAGTTTACTATGAGGTGGTGCATGTTTAAGCACATTCGTGATCAGGTCTTCAACAAATTTCTCACCTGACCCAGCATGGCATACCATGATAGCCCCTGTTCGGAGTACATTTTTAAAAAATTAGTCTTTTTATTAATCCACCGTTCCATCATTGCTTGTGTAACATTTGTTACTGGCTTAGGTAACCCCTATAGTAGAGTAGGAGTCATTCCAATAGACTTGACTGAACATTAAGTAGTTTTGTCATTAAAAATATACTGATAAATGTTATGGTAAATAAACATAAAGAAAATTGAACTCACGTTTAATGACAAAGTACACTGTCGTGTTGTAAAAGGTATTTTTTCCCCTTTTCCCGTGCAGACTAAAGTGCTTCCAGACATGACTGGTCGCAATGCTGGGTTGGCCCCGCCAATCAGACTCAGATGGTGAGTCTACAGAAGTAACACAGAAATTGTCAGCTCAACATGAAGCCAAAACATTCACACCTTAAAATCCCCAGAATTGCGTCTGGGAAACCTCGCTTTAACCCACACACCAATCTCTTTTTGAATTCTGGCTGCTCCTGAAGCCGTGTTTCCAAGTTTAAAAACTCTTCCATAGTGTTGGCCAGGTCCATTTCTAAAGGTGTCTCCCCGTGTCTAACTCCTCCCATACGTCTCACTTGATGTAGTAACTATTTTTGGTTCTCTGTAACCACTTCCAGTTTTTGGATCAGAACCCTAAGTGTCTCTGTTGGAGACACACAAAAGGTTTAAAAGACAGAGATTACAGTCAATGTTAGAAAGTGAGGAGATAAAGAAAACTAGGATGGTTTCTATGTGACTAGTGTTGTGCCATGAATAAAAATGGATTAACTTAATCTCTGTATTCAGATCAGAGGGCTGTATCCCTATGGGCGTTGAGGGTCCACCATTGTCTGTGTGCACAAATACAAAAAGACAAAATGCAGGTTCAGAAATGTGGTAATTATGCACTATTCAGAACATTGTAATCACCAAGCTACATATTTTGGTGACGGTAAAACACTTTAACTTAAAGCAATGACATTCCAAAGATTTTCAAATAGTCTGATTAAAGCAAAATAATTAAGTAAAATAATTTTACCATCACACATGTCAGGTAATGTTGAGGGTCCATCATTGGATGTGGAGGGTCTATTTTCTGCGTGAATACAATGCAAGCATTATTATTAATTATTGGTGGCTGTAAGTTACAATCTGAAAGAGCAGAGTTACAACACACCATGTCAATGCTCTTTATAGGTCTTAGTTGATATTATGCCATCTGTTATTTATAATGCTCCTGCAACAATTGTTAACTTACTTTTGGTGCTTTGCTTTGAAGAAAAGGTACAGGTGGGGGGGGGGGGGGTAGCGTAGGCCTTGCTTTTCCTTTCGTTTGTTTGATTTCCACAGTGGCTTTTTGTTGTGGATGTGGTCCATGGATTAAATCTAAAAGATGTATACCGGTACTTATTATCAAAATATGTATTGTTAAACCATTATGTTTTAAGGGCACTTAATACATACATTATCAGATGTTCCTGCATTTCTAATCAACATTTAATGCTTGTCATTTAAATATATTTTTCTTATTCTAGACAATCTCCACCGAAGCACATGCTGGGATTACAAAAAAATGATAATATTTTAAGATAAATATTTAATATCATACCTTTGATTTTCTTTATTTTTTGTGGAGGAGGTTCCACAAGGTCCTGATCTAAAGTCATACAATGTGGTCAAAAAGGGGTAACAGCGTCTGCAAAATTACTCAAATAAAACTGTTATCTACCCTCATCACTGCTGCTCTGTAGATATTTTGTTGGCCTTTTGGAGGTCCTTTTTTCAGGCAGAGTCTCATCCAAACTTTCAACAGATGAGTTTGTCTCGGCTTTCAAACTCCACCTGATTGCCTTGTTAAAGTCATCTAAAAAGAAATCTGAACATTAAGGGAAGTACTTTTTAACTAGTATTTATATTGAAAATCATTTCACATGATGAATCTTGTTATTTTATTATTTATCAGCAGTACGCAAGTACAAAAACGTATTCCCTCAAGCATGCATAGAAATTCGTAAAACGACTTTGTGACACTATTTAGTCAGCCATATTCTGAAAACAAATACTGTACCTGTACTGGCAAAGATTCTAATTGCCCTCACACACCAGCTTTCCTGATCAGGAAGCTCCTGTCTTCTAGCTCTCAGTGTTGGGTTGGTTGGTGGCCAGAAACAATATTTTTGCTGGAATTCATAAAATATATTTGATTTTAGATACCACCGCTTTTGTGAGTTGTGAAGTACATAATGGTTACAGAATTAATCGTAATGTTGCATTTAATCTTGTGAAATGGTGCAGTGTAAATGCAGTAAGCTGCCAGATTACATTATGTTAACATATGTTATGGAATTAAAATGTATGATTTTGTTTTAACCACCAAATGCATCTGTATGCATCTGTGTACACATACAGTACTGGTATTGGGCGGCAGTGGCTCAGTGGGTTGTCTATCAATCGGAAGGTTGGTGGTTCGATCCCCGGTTCCTCCTGGGAAATTGTGTCCATGAGCAAGACACCTACCCCCAGCTGCAGTCGCCTTGTATGGTAGACGTGGTCGTCAGTGTATGAATTGGTGAATGAATGGGTGAATGTGACGCAGGATCTGTAAAGCGCTTTGGATAAAAGCGCTATATAAAAGCGCAGCATTTACTATTATGTCAGCACAATATATTTAATGACATGGCCACACAAAAAAAACAAGGTTAATAGCGTCTTATAATTACCATTTCTTCCTCATATGTCCAACATTCTGCCACAACTGCAACACTTTTCTCTCCAGCAAACTCCACAACGAGGTACATTCTGTTGATTTAATAAAGGTAAGTTAGTAAAAGACAACCTCAATCAATGACCACTGCTTTGTGACTAAAATTCTATGTTTTTACCGTGACAATAAACGTGACATAAAGTTGCAATTCCAAAGCTTCATTCAATCTTCCGAGAGTTTTGACCTCCCAAGTCAGCTCTGTCCGGTATGGAAGCATATAGTGGACTTAATTTAAATGAAAAAACAATTGTAAAAAGTGATAGAAGTTTTTGGAATGATGTCTACCAAGAAGCGTGTGTTTCTTCAAAAAAAAAATCCATTTGGTATTGTAGTTTAACTAGAATTTAATTTCCACCAAATTCTTCCATATTTCAGCACAGTCTTAGACTTGATGTAGAACTGCCATAAAAATAGTACTTGATTTCCTCTCTACTTGAATGGCCCTCCTCCACATTTTTGTGGTAGGTATCCATTCCATCACCATATTCCTCTTTTCATACTTGTACACCCCAACTAAAAAGGAGCTGCATGGCTCAGAGAAAAGTGGTTCTGGGTGGCGGTAGACTCTGCATAGAACTTTTCCCTCTTTCTCTACCATTGCCACAACCTCACAGCTCTCTCCATCATCCAACTGGTATGCCTGGTCCTTCCTTTTTTTTGATGATTTGTTTTTTTGCTGTGCAATTGGCCTGTTCAAATTCTCCTCCAGTCTGTTGGCGACTTGGGCCAGGGAATTCTTCCCAGATCGCACCATCTTCTTAATTGTCTGGAGGTGGTTTTCAAACACAAAAGCACTGCAGTTGTCCAGGCCTTTGAAACGAATAGCATCTGTTGACGTGTAGCATGGTATGCGTGTTGTAAACTAGGAAAGTGGCTCCATACAATTCACATCCTTTTTCTACAAAATATTGTAGAAGGTTTTGGGCATAGTGGTGATGCGGCTGCACTAGTGTTGGACACACCAGCAACCCAATTGCGACACTAAAGGTCAGGAAGTGGTTGTAAAGGTCCTCTCTTAAGACACCCTTTAGCACTAGTCTCCCTGTGTAGAGGAGAAACTGGCGAAACTCTGTTGCTTTCCATCTCTCAAGCTCATCCAGACCTCGAAGGGTACGAGCAAAAATGGAGGGGATTGAGGACTTCAGCTGCAGAAGCCTGCTGCTTATTTCTTGGACCTGTCCGGCAGAGATTCGCATTCCTTTTTCCCCTCTGCACCAAATAAAAATAAGTTTCTTTGTAACGTCAAGGCAGACCGGGTGCATATAGTCAATAGGAAAACTCTGAACCATGTCAATTGGTAGGTCAGACAGTGGTGTAGGACCATGGTGGTGCTCTGGCTGCGTCTGAGCTCTGAATGACGCATCGGTACGCAGGTTTAATTCGGCTGTCTCCTGGTATGTGCCTCGTTTCAACCAGATTCCTCTTTGTGTGCATCGCTCACACCCATAGTACCCTGAGTAACATTTTGTGTTCTTGATCAGTGCTTTTGCTGGAGCATCGCACACAAAGCACCTCACAATTAACTTGATGTTCTTCTTCCTGTAGTCCAGGCCATTTGCTAAAACTTCAGTTAGGTCAGTCACTGTGTCTTCCAGGAAAGCAAGGTCAGTTGGCTTCTTTGTCCCAAATGTCAATGCAGTAGGAAAAATCGTGACAGGGCTAAGCATTACTGCACAGAGGACGGGCCACATGGACTTCCCAGAGCTTTTGAATAGAGGTAGTCCATCAACATTAAAGGACAACTCCAGAGTGTCAAGATCAGTCACAAGTTGAACCGGATAACGATCCAGGGTCTCAACTAACTTCTCCTTCAAAGGATAATGGAGATACTCCATGCCTGACTTCTCCACGGTTTTCACTTCTCTAGCCGTTCTCATGAGTATACAGGCAGTAGATGGCAGTTGTGGATGGCCATGTTTTTTTAGTAATTTCAGTAACCCGTCCACAGCATTGTGCTTCACCTGGAACTCACTAGTCCAAGCTGCCAGATCGGCGGCCAATGATGTGCCGGCAAAGATGAAGTCTAGGTCTGAGTCACTACTCATCTGGGTTGAATCCATCCCACTTTCGTAGCTGTCGAGTGACTCCTTAAAATTGTCTTCATGATAGCTCACATCACTCTCCCGATGACAGTTGTCCTCCATTTCACCTCCATCGCTTCCACATAACTCATGACAACTGTCTGACATGAAAGTGTCTAGATGAGGGCTATCTTTGCTCTGTAAAATTAAATTCTTTGCCTGACTTGCACGAAGTCTTTTGAGAGTACTTGTGGCTGATCTCCAAGTTTTTAAGTAGAGTTTTTGTTTTGCATTCATTCTAGGACAAATAAAATTGATGAAATTAGGTTAAACTGAGATTAACCGTTGAAACTTTGAATATGCACCTGACAACCAATGTTATTTAGTTGCATTTTTTTGTAAAAATTTATAGTTTGTGAAATTGTGTTGTGCGAGATCAAAGCATGGCCAAATTGTAAAACATGACCTGAGGTGTTGCTGCTCAATTAAAACCCAATAATTTATTAAAATAAATAACATTTATGGAATACTTATTTTAAATACACACTAACTTGAAATACAACCTGGGCCTTCTGTAAAAGCTGCAATGGAAAAATATAATGGATGTGAGTATCAGGCGCCACAAGAAAACATATCGTATTTTCACAAGATTTATTGTTATATTTTATTATATTTTAAAAATAAGGACTTGTGTTGGTAGGGCTGATATTGGGGCATACTGTCGTAACTGTGACCGGTCTTAACACTCCAGACTGGTAGGTGGTGTTCAGCTCTGGTTGCGGTCTGCCAAAAAACAATCGAAGAAGTGACAGACGGACACACACAGTCTCGTTTCGAAATGTTCAGTAACCTACATTTTATTCTGTGTGTATGAGCAAATTAACTTTCTAATCGACAAATAATTTTATCAGTGAAATTGGGAACAATGAGGTGGATTAACCCTAGTTGACGGTAAGGATAATACAATTAGCCAGTACATTACCTTGGTTTTGTAGTCCGGGAATGGTCGTTAGCTAAGTTGGTAGCCTGATCTTCTTATGCTAGATCCGTTTTGTGTTGCTATAGCTATATTAATATATATACTTATATAGTTTAGTAATATAGTACTTACAGCAGACGTTGGTAGCTAGAAAAAGCTTTGTTATTAAATGTATTTAACTTATACAAAACTATCTATGTAACTAATAACTAACTAAAGCTAAAATCAGGTAATCTAATGCTTATAGTACTGCAAAACTAAAGGTGGTCATATGCTTAGTAAAGATGTGGAATAAATGACAGGAAAATAGCGGGCCTCTCGAGCTAATACATAGTAGCAGCTTGATATGGCTCGAGCTAGTTAATATTATCATCCACAACTATTTGGGTTGACACTGCATGTAGAAAGTAGTGCTGCTTGATTATTAAGTGTTGTGTTAAGTGTTAGGGTTTTTAGGATTATATTAATTGGGAAATTGTATTAAAGTGAGGATGTATTGGTGAAGATTCATTTAAAATCCCAGATACAGGCAAACTCTAAACAGAAGGGGCACCCCCTGGCTCAACTGCACCGAGGCCCTCAACACTGTCATTCCTAGGCTCAGATAATGATGGACAAGGTGGGCCTGTTTGAGGGAGCATTTAACCAGGGGGCGGCAGTGGCTTAGTGGGTTGAGTCGATTGTCTGTCAATCAGAAGGTTGGTCCAGAGGTGTCCATGAGCAAGACAGCTGCTCCTGGCGAGCCTGCTGTCACCTTGCATGGTAGATGCGGTCGTCAGTGTGTGAATGAGTGAATGAATGGGTGAATGTGAGGCAGTCTCTGTAAAGTGCTTTGGATAAAAACGCTATATAAATGCAGTTCATTTAACAACCCCCTTTCGTTGCAGGACACTGCAGATCAAACTTTTGTTGCAGTGGTTGCAGGGATTAAACTGGTCCATGCTGAGCAGCCAACCAACATGAGGATACAGTAACTCAATTCCATCATTTCCCCAATACTAAAGAGGAGTGTTATGGGGTGAACCATGCCAGGGATGGAGTATTGGATGGAGTATTGGATGGAGTATTGGATGGAGTATTGGATGGAGTATTGGATGGAGTATTGGATGGAGTATTGGATGGAGTATTGGATGGAGTATTGGCTCCATCAATAGCCAAGATCAGCTTGACTGACTGTTCATCATAACCATCAGACTCCATAACACTGCCTGTGGGGATGACCTCAGCATTGGTCGGCAGTGAGCCCCCTCTCTCTCTCTCAATCACCACCACCTGGAAGAGACCCCCTCTCTCTCTCTTAATCACCACCACCTGGAAGAATCCCCCCTCTCTCTCTCTCTTAATCACCACCACCTGGAAGAATCCCCCCTCTCTCTCTCTCCCTCCATCACCACCAACCGGAAGAATCCCCCCTCTCTCTCTCTCCCTCCATCACCACCAACCGGAAGAATCCCCCCTCTCTCTCTCTCCCTCCATCACCACCAACCGGAAGAATCCCCCCTCTCTCTCTCTCCCTCCATCACCACCAACCGGAAGAATCCCCCTCTCTCTCTCCCTCCATCACCACCAACCGGAAGAATCCCCCCTCTCTCTCTCTCCCTCCATCACCACCACCTGGAAGAGACCCCCTCTCTCTCTCTCCCTCCATCACCACCAACCGGAAGAATCCCCCTCTCTCTCTCTCCCTCCATCACCACCAACCGGAAGAATCCCCCTCTCTCTTCTCCCTCCATCACCACCAACCGGAAGAATCCCCCTCTCTCTCTCTCCCTCCATCACCACCAACCGGAAGAATCCCCCCTCTCTCTCTCTCCCTCCATCACCACCAACCCCCTCTCTCTTCTCCCTCCATCACCACCAACCGGAAGAATCCCCCTCTCTCTCTCTCCCTCCATCACCACCAACCGGAAGAATCCCCCCCTCTCTTTCTCCCTCCATCACCACCAACCGGAAGAATCCCCCCTCTCTCTTCTCCCTCCATCACCACCAACCGGAAGATCCCCCCTCTCTCTCTCTCCCTCCATCACCACCAACCGGAAGAATCCCCCCTCTCTCTCTCCCTCCATCACCACCAACCGGAAGAATCCCCCTCTCTCTCTCTCCCTCCATCACCACCAACCGGAAGAATCCCCCCTCTCTCTCTCTCCCTCCATCACCACCAACCGGAAGAATCCCCCCTCTCTCTCTCTCCCTCCATCACCACCAACCGGAAGAATCCCCCTCTCTCTCTCTCCCTCCATCACCACCAACCGGAAGAATCCCCCTCTCTCTCTCTCCCTCCATCACCACCAACCGGAAGAATCCCCCCCTCTCTCTCTCTCCCTCCATCACCACCAACCGGAAGAATCCCCCTCTCTCTCTCTCCCTCCATCACCACCAACCGGAAGAATCCCCCCCTCTCTCTCTCTCCCTCCATCACCACCAACCGGAAGAATCCCCCCTCTCTCTCTCTCCCTCCATCACCACCAACCGGAAGAATCCCCCTCTCTCTCTCTCCCTCCATCACCACCAACCGGAAGAATCCCCCTCTCTCTCTCTCCCTCCATCACCACCAACCGGAAGAGTCCCCCTCCTCTCTCTCTCCCTCCATCACCACCAACCGGAAGAATCCCCCCTCTCTTTCTCCCTCCATCACCACCAACCGGAAGAATCCCCCCCCTCTCTCTCTCTCCCTCCATCACCACCAACCGGAAGAATCCCCCCTCTCTCTCTCTCCCTCCATCACCACCACCTGGAAGAATCCCCCCTCTCTCTCTCTCCCTCCATCACCACCAACCGGAAGAATCCCCCCTCTCTCTCTCTCCCTCCATCACCACCAACCGGAAGAATCCCCCTCTCTCTCTCTCCCTCCATCACCACCAACCGGAAGAATCCCCCCTCTCTCTCTCTCCATCCATCACCACCACACGGAAGAGTCCCCCCACCACCACCCGGAAGTCCCCCCTCTTTCTCTCTCTCCCTCCATCACCACCACACGGAAGAGTCCCCCCACCACCACCCGGAAGAGTCCCCCCCTTTTCCCCTCCACACTCTGGACTCATAGACTCATAACCTTATACATTACATCACATTCTATTATATTTTGCTATTTATTAATTGTACTGTCGATTTACCTAATTTGTTCTGCTGCTGTTACAGAAAAATTTCCCCTCTGGGATTAATAAAGTGTCATTCTATTCTATTCTACACTAAGGTCTTAATGCTTCATTACAACTTTGTTAGTCCTCGCATTTTTCTTTTGCTTTTTCCACCACATCACAAAGAGTAAGCTGTTCAGCCTGCCTGTCTTTATGTCCAACTGCCTGCCTGTTTATCAGGCAACATAATCTATAATTTCAAAGCCACAATTCAGTTAAAGTAATATATATATAACCTCTAATAAAGGTAAGAAGGCATACAATTTGTGCGTAGTGTATTTATTGTCATTATTTACATTGCTTTAAATGGTATACATTTTAAATGTCATACATCTTTCCACACTCACAATGTGTATGCCAAACAGTTATCAGTGTTGGAAGTTTTGGGTCAGAGTAAAAACAAGACTAGGGAGGTTACTAGTTAGCATTCAGATAGCACTCAACTTTATCCTTTACCTTTATGACAATGACACTATTCTAATCCGGTCACTTGTTGAACACTGCTTTAATGATGGACAACATTTTTCCCATCATTTCCAACTTCTCAATTCTAGCAAGAGTAAATGCACACTCTTTTACTGGAAGCTCCCCATCACCGCCCACCTTCCTGATATGGTCACAGTGGACCGATCTGAATTGGACTATGTTGACTATGGCCAGATTGCTCATTTATTTCAGACCCACATTAATCAGCTCCAATTTAAATCATATTTCTGTTCTGCAATAAATAATTTGTCATTAATGTTTGTGTATTTAAAAGAAAACATGTGTATAGTGTGTATATATGTGGCCCAAACATGCAGCAAGTGTGAACAGGGTTTGCTGTGGATCTTTCACCAATTATATAATACTAAACACATTTGTTTTTGGCTATACAAATACATGAAATTACTTGGTGATGTAAGTAACATAGCTGGTCTATAGATTACGTTGCCACAACGTCATAGGAAGGTTAGGAAATGACCAGATGCCATGGTCATTATATTACCTTCAGATTACGTTGCCACAACCTCTTGAGAAAGTTACGTCACGACATGACCAATCCATGACGTCACGGTTGGTCGTGGTTACGTAACGTGTTTGCTGGGTACTTACTTCTCCAACTTACACAAAATAACCTCAGTGTAATGGTTTATCCATGTCTTGTCCTGTAGCGCCATCTCCTGGTCCTTCTGACATTGTTAGTATTTTTTCCCAGTACTTTTCTGGTCTAATTAAGTTCCCAATTGTCACTAAAGGGATAACTAGTAGAGCTTCAAATTAAATGATGCCAATAGAGGGAATGCTAGCGCTGTTGTTACGTTCGTTATTAGGGATTCTCTGTTGTATTAAGTTGCATTAAGAAAAGTTCTAGTTAATGTCGCGGCAAAAATATTAAAAACAATAAGATATCTAGTCAATTCTAACCAGGAGTTGTTTGGCTAAGATCACCTTTTACTAGTAACCCAAGGATTGCATTGTGGAAGACGCTTTTCTGTTGTTTCTCTGTTGTGTTTTCCTGACAAAACCTCAGATTGGTTTATTATCCCGGATTTAGTTTGGTTCCTAATCATAGCGACTTCAATGGTGAGCCTGTCCCAGTGAGCGACATTCTACTGAAGGAACATTTGGACACATTGTGGCCAGCTGTGTCAGATTCTCTTCTGCAGAGTGACTGAACAGATTCGTATCCTCGGATATTGGATTCCATGAATTCCAGATAAGAAACCCTTGAATTGTTGGTTTACTTCTCGGGTCGAGTGAATTTATGTTTTCCTATTTTTTATGAAAGAGCTCAATTTTATTTTGGGGGATTTTCTTAATGTAAGATAAAATAATTATGTGAATAGTGTGTTGCATAGTGACTATGTAATAAGCCTGGCAGCTGTTCTGTTTCAAAGAAGAAGAGTCTATGAGAGTCTGGTCAATTACTGCTCAGAGCCTAGGTAATATATATAGCTATCGTTCTAATTCAGGTTAGAGGTGCTACATTTTGTTGTGTCTTTTGTTAGTGTTTGTCACTGATTGTCAATCTGGGGTCCGTTTCAAGAAGGGTGTTTAACAAACTCTAAATCTAACCCTGACCTTGGAGTTGATTTACACTAAGATGGAAAACGCGGAGTTTTCGGTTTCAGAACAGCTGATTTGAGTTGGTTCAATCAACTCAGTGTAGGTTCCCTCAGAGTTACGCTTGTGCACCGCCACTATAAAAAGGCAGCATGAATGGAGCCGTGATACTACGATTCACCATGGCAACCAGCATTACTACCGCATACGTCACCCCTTGAAATACTGATGCAGGCTTACAGCGACTATGAACAGAAATTGCTACTCGGGTAAACGCGTAAATTCCAATATAGTGTTTTCATTTGAATTTACACCATGTCATGACTCCTACAGGAGAAGCGGCAGCTCCACCTGCGGGCGGTATTCGGCGGTCGTCCTCCCCGGCCTATTAGTCATCACCGAATCTCCGCCCCCCCTGCACACCTTGTTCAGTCTCGTCATCACTCACCTGGTGTCCATTACCTCATTAGAGGTGTATATAAGCTCCCTTTGTATTGGTTGTCTTTGTGTGGAATTGTTATACGTTACGTGTTTTACTGTGCAGCCGGGTCTCTGTGTGAGCTCGGCTCTTCTTTATTATAACTCCGTGTGAGGAGTTTTGTAGCAGTTTGTGCGCTGCGTCGCACCCTCTACGTTGCCTTCGGGCTTTAATTGAGTACTACGGGTTGTCCGTACGATATTAAAAGGACACTAAGAGTACTGTTCTGTGAGTTGTCTGGCTCCATCCTTCCGCCACCTACAACACTGACGCACCATAATTTTAATTTATACTTTTTATTAATTCCCAGTTGGGAAATTATTTTTTGACACTGTTAGAACAAACTATACACATGCCTGAAATACACACACATGCTCATATTTTATCACACGTGTTATTACTGGTAAAAACTGGTAGAATTGTATTGACGCTATAATCTATTTCATTTAGGTGCAATCCTGCGGGTGAAAAACACATTTGTGTGCCATCAATGCAGCCAATCGCATTAGGAAATCCTAAAATAAATTCAAATAACTTATACCAGTCAGATCTTGCAGCACCATGTCATTAACCGAATTATAATTAATAACTATTCATTGTAAAGGGTTTTGCATGTGGACCTCCTCTTTAATGTCTCTCACTGGTTTGTGTCCAGGGAACACTACAAACACGTTTAATATAACGGCTCTGCATACAGTGGCTGTAATACTGCCCTAAAACTGACTTTGCAAAAAACGTAATGCGACACAAATAATCTGCTCGGATGTAAGCGCATGTCCACGATGGGTTACATTAGTGATATGAGGATAGATAAGGTTATGTAGCTACATCTGATATACTGTAAAGAAAAACTACCGCTCAGATAGGAAGTTATCTGGAAATTAAAATACATCTAGTCGGGTTTCCTCAATATAATCTCCCGACGTATGTTTAACTCAAGTAATACATCTTCTTCATCTGCAGGATCGTGTAACACAAAGGACATGTCATGTTCGAGAAAAAACCTTTAATCTTTAACATCACCTAAGTAAGTTAATAAAACAATCCTATTTTATTCATGCAGATGACAACACTGTGCTAAAATGCGCCTGATACAGACTGAATTAATTAAAAAGGAAATGAAAGAGCGCTGTGTCAGAGGGAGGAGACTGAGAGAAACTCCAGGTTTATTGAAGAAAAACTGCTCCCGACCAGGTTAGGTTCACAGACTCGGTTACCATAGTAACTGACTCTGAGGTTAAGTTACCTTCCTTTCTGAAACAGAAAACTCAGTGTTTCCCTCATCTGAGTGTAAACAAACTCAGAGTTTTCACTAAACCTCCTTTCTGAAACGGACCCCTGGTCCAATTAGCAAATGCATTGTCCGTTTGTGTTTCTGCCTTGTATTAAATGTGTTTGTAGCAAGTATTGATTTAGTTAGTTGTCTACAGTTTCCTGCCTGGTCCTTTATCCTGCCTGGTCCTTTATCCTGCCTGATCCTTTATCCTGTCTGGTCCTTTATCCTGTCTGGTCCTTTATCCTGTCTGATCCTTTATCCTGCCTGATCCTTTCTCCTGCCTGATCCTTTATCCTGTCTGATCCTTTATCCTGCCTGATCCTTTATCCTGTCTGGTCATTTATCCTGTCTGGTCCTTTATCCTGTCTGGTCCTTTATCCTGTCTGGTCATTTATCCTGCCTTATCCTTTATCCTGTCTGGTCCTTTATCCTGTCTGGTCATTTATCCTGCCTGATCCTTTATCCTGCCTGATCCTTTCTCCTGCCTGATCCTTTATCCTGTCTGGTCATTTATCCTGCCTGATCCTTTATCCTGTCTGATCCTTTATCCTGTCTGGTCCTTTATCCTGTCTGGTCCTTAATCCTGCCTGATCCTTTATCCTGTCTGGTCCTTTATCATGTCTCGTTCTTTATCCTGTCTGGTCCTTTATCCTGCCTGATCCTTTATCCTGTCTGATCCTTTATCCTGTCTGGTCCTTTATCCTGTCTGGTCCTTTATCCTGTCTGGTCCTTTATCCTGCCTGATCCTTTATCCTGTCTGGTCCTTTATCCTGTCTGGTCCTTTATCCTGTCTGGTCCTTTATCCTGTCTGGTCCTTTATCCTGTCTGGTCCTTTATCCTGCCTGATCCTTTTATCGTCCTTTATCCTGTCTGGTCCTTTATCCTGTCCTTTATCCTCTGGTCCTTTATCTGGTCCTTTATCCTGCCTGATCTTTATCCTTTATCCTGCCTGATCCTTTATCCTGTCTGCCTGTCCTTTATCCTGCCTGATCCTTTATCCTATCCTGCCTGATCCTTTATCCTGTCTGATCCTTTATCCTGTCTGGTCCTTTATCCTGTCTGGTCCTTTATCCTGTCTGGTCCTTTATCCTGTCTGGTCCTTTATCCTGTCTGGTCCTTTATCCTTTATCCTGCCTGGTCCTTTATCCTGTCTATCCTGGTCCTTTATCCTGTCTGGTCCTTTATCCTGATCCTTTATCCTGTCTGATCCTTTATCCTGTCTGGTTTCTTTATCCTGCCTGATCCTTTATCCTGCCTGATCCTTTATCCTGCCTGATCCTTTATCCTGCCTGATCCTTTATCCTGTCTGATCCTTTATCCTGTCTGGTCCTTTATCCTGCCTGATCCTTTATCCTGTCTGATCCTTTATCCTGTCTGATCCTTTATCCCTGATCCTTTATCCTGCCTGATCCTTTATCCTGCCTGATCCTTTATCCTGCCTGATCCTTTATCCCTGTTCTTTATCCTTGATCCTTTATCCTGTCTGATCCTTTATCCTGATCCTTTATCCCTGATCCTTTATCCTGTCTTTATCCTGCCTGATCCTTTATCCTGTCTGATACTTTATCTGTCTGATACTTTATCCTGCCTGATCCTTTATCCTCTGATCCTTTCTCCTGCCTTTATCCTGTCTGGTCCTTTATCCTGCCTGATCCTTTATCCTGTCTGATCCCTTTATCCTGCCTGGTCCTTTATCCTGTCTGGTCCTTTATCATGTCTGATCCTTTATCCTGTCTGGTCCTTTATCTGTCTGGTCCTTTATCCTGTCTGTCCTTTATCCTGATCCTTTATCCTGTCTCGTCCTTTATCCTGTCTGGTCCTTTATCCTGTCTGGTCCTTTATCCTGTCTGGTCCTTTATCCTGTCTGGTCCTTTATCCTGCCTGATCCTTTATCATGTCTGTCCTTTATCCTGTCTGGTCCTTTATCCTCTGGTCCTTTATCCTGTCTGGTCCTTTATCCTGTCTGGTCCTTTATCCTGCCTGATCCTTTATCCTCCTGTCCTGTCTGATCCTTTATCCTGTCTGGTCCTTTATCCTGCCTGGTCCTTTATCCTGCCTGATCCTTTATCCTGCCTGATCCTTTATCCTGTCTGATCCTTTATCCTGTCTGGTCCTTTATCATGCCTGATCCTTTATCCTGCCTGATCCTTTATCCTGTCTGGTCCTTTATCCTGCCTGGTCCTTTATCCTGCCTGATCCTTTATCCTGTCTGGTCATTTATCCTGCCTGATCCTTTATCCTGCCTGATCCTTTATCCTGTCTGGTCCTTTATCCTGTCCTTTATCCTGTCTGGTCCTTTATCCTGCCTGATCCTTTATCCTGTCTGATCCTTTATCCTGCCTGATCCTTTATCCTGCCTGCCTGATCCTTTATCCTGTCTGGTCCTTTATCATGCCTGATCCTTTATCCTGCCTGATCCTTTATCCTGTCTGATCCTTTATGCCTGATCCTTTATCTGCCTGTCATCCTTTATCCTCCTGCCTGCCTGATCCTTTATCCTGTCTGGTCATTTATCCTGCCTGGTCCTTTGTCCTGCCTGGTACTTTATCATGTCTGGTCCTTTATCATGTCTGGTCCTTTATCCTGCCTGATCCTTTATCATGCCTGATCCTTTATCATGCCTGATCCTTTATCATGCCTGATCCTTTATCCTGCCTGATCCTTTATCCTGCCTGATCCTTTATCCTGCCTGATCCTTTATCATGCCTGATCCTTTATCATGCCTGGTACTTTATCATGCCTGGTCCTTTATCATGCCTGATCCTTTATCCTGCCTGATCCTTTATCCTGTCTGATCCTTTATCCTGTCTGGTCCTTTATCCTGCCTGATCCTTTATCCTGTCTGGTCCTTTATCCTGTCTGGTCCTTTATCCTGCCTGATCCTTTATCCTGCCTGATCCTTTATCCTGCCTGATCCTTTATCCTGTCTGATCCTTTATCCTGTCTGATCCTTTATCCTGCCTGGTCCTTTATCCTGCCTGATCCTTTATCCTGCCTGGTCCTTTATCCTGCCTGATCCTTTATCCTGTCTGGTCCTTTATCCTGCCTGATCCTTTATCCTGTCTGATCCTTTATCCTGTCTGGTCCTTTATCCTGCCTGATCCTTTATCCTGCCTGATCCTTTATCCTGCCTGATCCTTTATCCTGCCTGATCCTTTATCCTGTCTGGTGCTTTATCCTGTCTGATCCTTTATCCTGCCTGATCCTTTATCCTGTCTGATCCTTTATCCTGTCTGGTCCTTTATCCTGCCTGATCCTTTATCCTGTCTGATCCTTTATCCTGTCTGGTCCTTTATCCTGCCTGATCCTTTATCATGTCTGGTCCTTTATCCTGCCTGATCCTTTATCATGCCTGATCCTTTATCATGCCTGGTACTTTATCCTGCCTGATCCTTTATCCTGCCTGATCCTTTATCATGCCTGATCCTTTATCATGCCTGGTACTTTATCATGCCTGGTCCTTTATCATGCCTGATCCTTTATCCTGCCTGATCCTTTATCCTGTCTGATCCTTTATCCTGTCTGGTCCTTTATCCTGCCTGATACTTTATCCTGTCTGATCCTTTATCCTGCCTGATCCTTTATCCTGTCTGATCCTTTATCCTGTCTGGTCCTTTATCCTGCCTGATCCTTTATCATGTCTCGTCCTTTATCCTGCCTGGTTCTTTATCCTGCCTGATCCTTTATCCTGCCTGATCCTTTATCCTGCCTGATCCTTTATCCTGTCTGGTCCTTTATCCTGTCTGATCCTTTATCCTGTCTGATCCTTTATCCTGCCTGATCCTTTATCCTGTCTGATCCTTTATCCTGTCTGGTCCTTTATCCTGCCTGGTCCTTTATCCTGTCTGATCCTTTATCATGTCTCGTCCTTTATCCTGCCTGGTCCTTTATCCTGCCTGATCCTTTATCCTGTCTGATCCTTTATCCTGCCTGGTTCTTTATCCTGTCTGGTCCTTTATCCTGCCTGGTCCTTTATCCTGCCTGATCCTTTATCCTGCCTGATCCTTTATCCTGTCTGATCCTTTATCCTGTCTGGTCCTTTATCCTGCCTGATCCTTTATCATGTCTCGTCCTTTATCCTGCCTGGTCCTTTATCCTGTCTGATCCTTTATCCTGCCTGATCCTTTATCCTACCTGATCCTTTATCCTGTCTGGTCCTTTATCCTGTCTGGTCCTTTATCCTGCCTGATCCTTTATCCTGCCTGATCCTTTATCCTGTCTGATCCTTTATCCTGTCTGATCCTTTATCATGCCTGATCCTTTATCCTGTCTGGTCCTTTATCCTGCCTGATCCTTTATCCTGTCTGGTCCTTTATCCTGTCTGGTCCTTTATCCTGCCTGATCCTTTATCCTGTCTGGTCCTTTATCCTGCCTGATCCTTTATCCTGCCTGATCCTTTATCCTGCCTGATCCTTTATCCTGTCTGGTCCTTTATCCTGCCTGATCCTTTATCCTGCCTGATCCTTTATCCTGCCTGATCCTTTATCCTGTCTGATCCTTTATCCTGTCTGGTCCTTTATCATGCCTGATCCTTTATCCTGCCTGATCCTTTATCATGCCTGATCCTTTATCCTGTCTGGTCCTTTATCCTGCCTGGTCCTTTATCCTGCCTGATCCTTTATCCTGCCTGATCCTTTATCCTGCCTGATCCTTTATCCTGTCTGATCCTTTATCCTGTCTGATCCTTTATCCTGCCTGGTCCTTTATCCTGCCTGGTCCTTTATCCTGCCTGATCCTTTATCCTGCCTGGTCCTTTATCCTGCCTGATCCTTTATCCTGTCTGGTCCTTTATCCTGCCTGATCCTTTATCCTGTCTGGTCCTTTATCCTGCCTGATCCTTTATCCTGCCTGATCCTTTATCCTGCCTGATCCTTTATCCTGTCTGGTCCTTTATCCTGCCTGATCCTTTATCCTGTCTGGTCCTTTATCCTGTCTGGTCCTTTATCATGCCTGATCCTTTATCCTGTCTGGTCCTTCATCCTGCCTGATCCTTTATCCTGTCTGGTCCTTTATCCTGTCTGGTCCTTTATCCTGCCTGATCCTTTATCCTGTCTGGTCCTTCATCCTGCCTGATCCTTTATCCTGTCTGATCCTTTATCCTGCCTGATCCTTTATCATGCCTGGTCCTTTATCCTGCCTGATCCTTTATCCTGTCTGGTCATTTATCCTGTCTGGTCCTTTGTCCTGCCTTGTACTTTATCATGCCTGATCCTTTATCATGTCTGGTCCTTTATCCTGTCTGGTCCTTCATCCTGCCTGATCCTTTATCCTGTCTGGTCCTTTATCCTGTCTGTTCCTTTATCCTGTCTGATCCTTTATCCTGCCTGATCCTTTATCCTGCCTGGTCGTTTATGTTGCCTGGTGGTTTCTCTGTTGTCCTGTCCTCTTGCTTGTGTTTTCGTTCTTTGTGTTCAAATTCTGCCGACTGGATATATCATGAATAAAACCATTTACACCAGAACTCTGATTCCTATCTTAGCCATTTTGGCAATGCATGACACTCAGTTAATATTATATTAAAAAAAGAATAATATATTGTGGTAAACATGTCTTTGCCATTTCTCACATTTTTATTTTTAGCGTATTTTTCAGATGGAAGAGTTCCCTAATCAATCGACAGTGTATACAGCAATGCTCATTACATCAGTCTAATATGATACAGCTACTAATGTAGCGAAGAGACATATTTTACTAGAGCCATCCGGTTTATTCTCTTGCGATCATTGAAGCAGTTATTGTTTTTGCAGATGAAATGAAGCACAGTAAATCTATTTTCCATCTTTTCAATTTCTCCTGCGTTCCCAAATCACCACCCAGCATGCACTCTGACTTAAGTATGTTCTCTTGTTACATTCATTTTTCATTTTCGGGCAATACTGTATAACAAATTTTATATATACAGCCTGGCCTTTTCTAAAATGTTCTCATGAGACAATTTTAATCCAGATGGATTACATTTTAAGTCTACACAACAGAGTTACTAATGTTTTACTGTACATCTGAGCAGATGCATTACAACTAATCGCTGGGTCCTGGTGACTTTTGTGAAAGCATGCATTGAGATGGCATGGTACCATCACACCAATAAATAAGGCAAATAAAATACAGCAGCTGAGTGAAGAGACACTTCTAGTACTGTGAAATAGTGATGCGCGGGTCTGGGTTTTTTCCGCATTTGTGAAATTATTTGGCCCGCCCCGCACCACTTTATCTATTTTTACAGCCCGCCCCGCCCCTGCGACCATTAAATAGACGTGCACTGTAATGGAAATTAAACCATCCTTTATTACGGCCTGAAAGTGCAGAAACATCGCCCTTTTAACTGAGAACAACAGACGATTATGAATTTAAATGAAATAGACCATGAATCAGTTTATGTGATAAACAATTTAAACATTTAAAGCAGCGTTTATAATCATCTAATAGGCAAAAAAAAATCTATCCGATTTGTATAGGCCAAGTACGCTACATATAAACAATGAACTTTGTTTTTATGTTTTTTTTAACACACGGGAATGTTCATTTGGCGTTTTTGCGTTCGCTGTGCAAAAAAGAATGGCATCCACTGTACCAGGATTTAATCTGTTTCTCCTAGACTCTAGCACCCGGCCAGCAGAGCTGAATGTGCGCTCGCTTGATGCGCTTGTGGCCGGGATACAGAGTATCATTTTTGACAGCTTGGAAAACACAGGAAAGGAGATTGACTTGACTGGGACTGCCATAATTGTAGAATGTACTGGGCACGCAATGACCCGCCCCAACCCGCAGCGCAAATAAAGTGACATTTTATTTACCCGCCCCAACCCGCGGGTTATGAGACGATCCGCGCATCTCTACTGTGAAAGTCTAGCTCTAAGCTCCCTGCAGTTCTTCAGAGAGTACTTGACCTGCTATTTTCAAGCAGATTTAGGTCAAACTGGAACTAGTCCACACAAGAACAATAAATGTTCTCTGGTTAATTAATTATAGTGTAGATGAAACACTGTGATCCACATACTGTAGTTTAATTATAGCGTAGATGAAACACTGTGATCCACATACTGTAGTTTAATTATAGCGTAGATGAAACACTGTGATCCACATACTGTAGTTTAATTATAGCGTAGATGAAACGTTGTGATCCACATACTGTAGTTTAATTATAGCGTAGATGAAACAATGTGATCCCCATACTGTAGTTTAATTATAGCGTAGATGAAACACTGTGATCCCCATACTGTAGTTTAATTATAGCGTAGATGAAACACAGTGATCCACATACTGTAGTTTATTATAGCGTAGATGAAACACAGTGATCCACATACTGTAGTTTAATTATAGCGTAGATGAAACACTGTGATCCCCATACTGTAGTTTAAGTATAGATGAAACATTGTGATCCACATACTGTAGTTTAATTATAGCGTAGATGAAACATTGTGATCCTCATACCGTAGATGAAACACTGTGACATACTGTAGTTTAATTATAGCGTAGATGATGAATACTGTAGTTTAATTATAGCTAGATGAAACACTGTGATCCCATACATGAAACACTGTAGTTTAATTATAGCGTAGATGAAACACTGTGATCCTCATACTGTGATGAAACACTCATACTGTAGTTTAATTATAGCGTAGATGAAACACTGTGATCCCTCTGTAGTTTAATTATAGAGTAGATGAAACACAGTGATCCACATACTGTAGTTTAATTATAGCGTAGATGAAACATGACATACTGTAGTTTAACGTAGATGAAACACTGTGATCCACATACTGTAGTTTAATTATAGCGTAGATGAAACACTGTGATCCACATACTCGTAGATTAAACACTGTGATCCACATACTGTTTAATTATAGAGATAGATGAAACACAGTGATCATACACGTAGATGAAACACTGTGATCCTCATACTGTAGTTTAATTATAGCGTAGATGAAACACTGTGATCCTCATACTGTAGTTTAATTATAGCGTAGATGAAACACTGTGATCCTCATACTGTAGTTTAATTATAGCGTAGATGAAACACTGTGATCCTCATACTGTAGTTTAATTATAGAGTAGATGAAACACAGTGATCCACATACTGTAGTTTAATTATAGCGTAGATGAAACACTGTGATCCACATACTGTAGTTTAATTATAGCGTAGATGAAACACTGTGATCCACATACTGTAGTTTAATTATAGCGTAGATGAAACACTGTGATCCACATACTGTAGTTTAATTATAGCGTAGATTAAACACTGTGATCCACATACTGTAGTTTAATTATAGCGTAGATGAAACATTGTGATCCACATACTGTAGTTTAATTATAGCGTAGATGAAACAATGTGATCCACATACTGTAGTTTAATTATAGCGTAGATGAAACACTGTGATCCCCATACTGTAGTTTAATTATAGCGTAGATGAAACACTGTGATCCTCATACTGTAGTTTAATTATAGCGTAGATGAAACACTGTGATCCTCATACTGTAGTTTAATTATAGAGTAGATGAAACACAGTGATCCACATACTGTAGTTTAATTATAGCGTAGATGAAACACTGTGATCCTCATACTGTAGTTTAATTATAGCGTAGATGAAACACTGTGATCCTCAAACTGTAGTTTAATTATAGCGTAGATGAAACACTGTGATCCTCATACTGTAGTTTAATTATAGAGTAGA
>CM055742.1:19344963-19396651 GCA_029465975.1 Dallia pectoralis | reverse complement strand
GATGAAACACTGTGATCCACATACTGTAGTTTAATTATAGCGTAGATGAAACACTGTGATCCACATACTGTAGTTTAATTATAGCGTAGATGAAACACTGTGATCTCCATACTGTAGTTTAATTATAGCGTAGATGAAACACTGTGATCCACATATTGTAGTTTAATTATAGCGTAGATGAAACACTGTGATCCACATACTGTAGTTTAATTATAGCGTAGATGAAACACTGTGATCCACATATTGTAGTTTAATTATAGCGTAGATGAAACACTGTGATCCACATACTGTAGTTTAATTATAGCGTAGATGAAACACTGTGATCCACATACTGTAGTTTAATTATAGCGTAGATGAAACACTGTGATCCACATACTGTAGTTTAATTATAGAGTAGATGAAACATTGTGATCCACATACTGTAGTTTAATTATAGAGTAGATGAAACATTGTGATCCCCGTACTGTGGTTTTGTTGCTACTGAATGGGCTTTCAATGTCAGTAATCAGAGTTTGATTCCTATGTAGGCCATTATGATGAGGTATTCCTATGGAGGCCATTATGATGAGGTATTCCTATGGAGGCCATTATGATGAGGTATTCCTATGGAGGCCATTATGATGAGGTATTCCTATGGAGGCCATTATGATGAGGTATTCCTATGGAGGCCATTATGATGAGGTATTCCTATGGAGGCCATTATGATGAGGTATTCCTATGGAGGCCATTATGATGAGGTATTCCTATGGAGGACATTATGATGAGGTATTCCTATGGAGGCCATTATGATGAGGTATTCCTATGGAGGCCATTATGATGAGGTATTCCTATGGAGGCCATTATGATGAGGTATTCCTATGGAGGACATTATGATGAGGTATTCCTATGGAGGACATTACGATGAGGTATTCCTATGGAGGACATTATGATGAGGTATTCCTATGGAGGCCATTATGATCAGGTATTCCTATGGAGGCCATTATGATGAGGTATTCCTATGGAGGCCATTATGATCAGGTATTCCTATGGAGGCCATTATGATGAGGTATTCCTATGGAGGACATTATGATGAGGTATTCCTATGGAGGACATTACGATGAGGTATTCCTATGGAGGACATTATGATGAGGTATTCCTATGGAGGCCATTACGATGAGGTATTCCTATGGAGGCCATTACGATGAGGTATTCCTATGGAGGACATTACGATGAGGTATTCCTATGGAGGCCATTACGATGAGGTATTCCTATGGAGGCCATTATGATGAGGTATTCCTATGGAGGCCATTATGATGAGGTATTCCTATGGAGGCCATTATGATGAGGTATTCCTATGGAGGCCATTATGATGAGGTATTCCTATGGAGGCCATTATGATGAGGTATTCCTATGGAGGCCATTATGATGAGGTATTCCTATGGAGGCCATTCCATTATGATGAGGTATTCCTATGGAGGACATTATGATGAGGTATTCCTATGGAGGCCATTATGATGAGGTATTCCTATGGAGGCTATTCCATTATGATGAGGTATTCCTATGGAGGCCATTCCATTATGATGAAGTATTCCTATGGAGGCCATTATGATGAGGTATTCCTATGGAGGACATTATGATGAAGTATTCCTATGGAGGCCATTCCATTATGATGAGGTATTCCTATGGAGGCCATTATGATGAGGTATTCCTATGGAGGCCATTATGATGAGGTATTCCTATGGAGGACATTATGATGAGGTATTCCTATGGAGGCCATTATGATGAGGTATTCCTATGGAGGACATTATGATGAGGTATTCCTATGGAGGCCATTATGATGAGGTATTCCTATGGAGGACATTCCTTTATGATGAGGTATTCCTATGGAGGCCATTATGATGAGGTATTCCTATGGAAGCCATTATGATGAGGTATTCCTATGGAGGCCATTATGATGAGGTATTCCTATGGAGGCCATTATGATGAGGTATTCCTATGGAGGCCATTATGATGAGGTATTCCTATGGAGGCCATTATGATGAGGTATTCCTATGGAGGCCATTATGATGAGGTATTCCTATGGAGGCCATTCCATTATGATGAGGTATTCCTATGGAGGCCATTATGATGAGGTATTCCTATGGAGGACATTATGATGAAGTATTCCTATGGAGGCCATTCCATTATGATGAGGTATTCCTATGGAGGCCATTATGATGAGGTATTCCTATGGAGGCCATTATGATGAGGTATTCCTATGGAGGACATTATGATGAGGTATTCCTATGGAGGCCATTCCATTATGATGAGGTATTCCTATGGAGGCCATTATGATGAGGTATTCCTATGGAGGACATTATGATGAAGTATTCCTATGGAGGCCATTCCATTATGATGAGGTATTCCTATGGAGGCCATTATGATGAGGTATTCCTATGGAGGACATTATGATGAAGTATTCCTATGGAGGCCATTATGATGAGGTAAGCATTCAAAACTGTCAGAAGTTGCTCTGGATAAAAATACACTCAACATGACATGTAATGGTTTAGATATTAGAAGCATATTGTGCGTGTGTTCCACCCATGTGATCTGCACAGAACAAGATGTGGGGTTAGAAGACCCCGGGCTTCTTTGGGTTGACTCCATCTTCCGGTTGGCCCTCCCCACTTGACCATTGGTCTGTGGGTGAAATTCCGATGATAGACTGACCGTTGCTCCGATGACCGTGCAAAGCGCTCTCCATACAGCCGAAGCGGACTGCGGTCAGAGACAATGTCAGTGGGATGGTCGTGGACACAAAATATCCTTCTCACCATGAGATCAGTCATCTCTTTAGTCGAAGGGAGCTTGGGCAAGGAAGGAAGTGTGCAAACTTGCTAAACCGGTCCACAATAGACAGAACCACCTGTTGCCCAGACCGTACCTTCTATTCCCCACTGACACACAACAGCAGTAGGTTTCACCATTGTCTAGCTGGGGGTTTGCTATAGTAACTTCTATTCCCCACTGACACACAACAGTAGTACGCTTCACCATTGTCTAGCTGGGGGTTTGCTATAGTAACTTCTATTCCCCACTGACACACAACAGTAGTACGCTTCACCATTGTCTAGCTGGGGGTTTGCTATAGTACCTTCTATTCCCCACTGAATGGCTCCCAACTACGCATCACTATGGAAGAATGGTCTCTGACACTTCTTTAGTCTCCTCCTCCTTTGAGAAAACCTTTGACAGGGCTTCAGGTTTCCCATTCTGGGATCCGGGTCTGTAAGACAAAGTACAATCAAAATGACCAAAAAACAAAGCCCAACTAGCATGTCGGGATTTAAATCATTTGGCCGTATGCATTTACGACTCCAGCCAATGGCTCCACTCCTCCTGGGCCAGTTCAATTCTCTATTGCCCTCTTACGCCTGATTTCCACTGGATGCTCCGGTAGATTTCCGATCAGGTCCAGGTGAGTGATTCCATGATGGAAGACAGGTGCGTGAGGAAATATCCCAAATCCCCAGAATTACCAATTACAAGCCCAGAGCCCTCACACCACCAATGACTCTTGCCTAGCCAACGACCTGAATGAGTTTTACTGCAGATTCGAAAGGCAGCTGGACGGCCCTGCACTCCCCCCCCCCTTACCCCCACCTCAGAGGCATCTCTCACCATTCAAGATAGAGATGTAAACAGACTCTTCCAAGAGGCAGAACCCCCGCAAATGAGTGGGACCAGACTCTATCTCTCCAGCCACCATTAACACTAGGAGCGCCGAGGCTCAGTTAGGATCCTTGTTCGCGTTGAAGACTCTTGTAGGCTATATCAACACTGATGTTTATTCGTTAGACTCTACTAGCCACCGAGTCGTGCCTGGTACCGTTGGATAGAGGAGGTCCCACAGAATCAACCATGCTTTGAATGGAGTAAATCATTACAATGTGTGCCGGAGAAATGGCGTATTGATTGTGGGCAGTACAATCCCCGTTCAAGTCAATGATGAGCAAAACGTCCAACTCGCATTCAATACTAAGTGCGTCCCTTTACAGACATCTACATTTGAATAGGCGGTTGAGAAAACAACTTGCCGACTTGGCCACAATTCTTTTGTATAAAGTGATGGGGTAACGATTCCCCCATATCTAGTTCTATATAGTAGCGAGTGTGTGGGTGGAGTTTACTGTACAGAGTTCACTTGTTCTATTGTATAATGTGATTGGATTATGTGATGGGGCAACGATTCCCCCATATCTAGTTCTATATAGTAGCGAGTGTGTGGGTGGAGTTCACTGTACAGAGTTCTCTTGTATAATGTGATGGGGCAACGATTCCCCCATATCTAGTTCTATATAGTAGCGAGCGTGTGGGTGGAGTTCACTGTACAGAGTTCACTTGTTCTATTGTATAATGTGATGGGATTATGTGATGGGGCAACGATTCCCCCGTATCTAGTTCGGCTATTCTGCTGGTACCCGGGAGATAAACGAATCGGTTTATATTTATTTATCCGGTCCACAATCGGCTATTCTGCTGGTACCTAGGAGATAAACGAATCGGTTTATATTTATTTATCCGGTCCAAAGTCGGCTATTCTGCTGGTACCCGGGAGATAAACGAATCGGTTTATATTTATTTATCCGGTCCAAAGTCGGCTATTCTGCTGGTACCCGGGAGATAAACGAATCAGTTTATATTTTATCCATTCCACAGTCGGCACACAGCTTTAGGGGTTTGTTTTGAGCAGGACACGTAAACTAAACGGTTGGGTTGGAAGCGGAGTCCTGGAATTTCCGGTGATAGAAAGCAGCTTTAGCGGTGGTCAGATTGAAGGCGGTGAGGAGGGACTGGAGGGAAGCCAAGTCGCTTTGAATTTTGGTGGATCTCCATTTCCGCTCGGCTGCACGAAGTTCTCTCCTGTGGCTACGTAGGGTTTCATTTAGCCACGGCACAAGAGGTGCGGCTCGGGCTGGTCGAGAGGAAAGAGGGCAGAGCGAGTCATAGGATGTAGATAGCGATGTTAGAAGGGTGGAAAAGGCAGATTCCGTAGACAGGAGGGAGAAGGATTCGGGAGACGGGAGGGATGAAAGAACAGAAGCGGCAAGATCAGATGGGGAGAGGGATCGAGTGTTCATGCGACCCACCACCAGGCTGGGAGTTGATGATGCATTCATCATACATTTATGCTTTTGCTGGTGAGGCTCAGTGAGTCTCAAAACCCCAGCCTCTGACAGCCGCTCACCCGCTGTCCTGGTTTCCTATATAGTCAGTTGACTTTGTACACTTGACTATTGTCTAAAATGAGATTTTATACAATCCAGCTACTATATACTTAAAATATGTCAACTAAAAGTTGGTAATAAGAATGTAATGCCCGTTCAAGTCAATGATGAGCAAAACGTCCAAATCGCATTCAATACTAAGTGCCTTGTTGGAACTACTATAGAACTTTATTTGAGCAAATCCTGATTATAATTTAGCACGTAACTAAGCACGTAACTTCCGCGAAATAGCTTTAAATTGCATTTCCAGTGATTATTTTAACAGGGAAAAAACCAGGGGGATAAAGCGTGCCTATCTAGTAGCATTCCTAAAAGGATATTTCTGTAACTTTATAGTGCCGCAAAAAAAAAAAATTATGTGCCTCGGGGTCAATTGACCCACTCACGGCTGTTCTAGTGTTAAGCAGTGCGCTGACCAGCTGTCTCCTGTGTTTACCGCCATCTTCAACACCTACCTGGAGACATGCCATGTGCCAGCCTGTCTTAAGGCCTCCACCATCTTCAACACCTCCCTGGAGACATGCCATGTGCCAGCCTGTCTTAAGGCCTCCACCATCTTCAACACCTCCCTGGAGACATGCCATGTGCCAGCCTGTCTTAAGGCCTCCACCATCTTCAACACCTCCCTGGAGACATGCCATGTGCCAGCCTGTCTTAAGGCCTCCACCATCATCCCAGTGCCTAAAAAGCCAAGGCCAACAGGACATAATGACTACAGACCCGTTGCGCTGACCTCTGTGGTAATGAAGTCCTTCGAACGTCTTGTGCTGGCTCATCTGAAAGCAATCACAGACCCTCTACTAGACCCCCTGCAGTTTGCCTACAGAGCCAACCGGTCGGTGGACGATACAGTCAATATGTCCCTCCACTTCACTCTCCAGCACCTGGATTCCTCTGCAACATATGCGAGGATCCTGTTTGTTGACTTCAGCTCCGCCTTCAACAGCATCATCCCTGCCCTTCTACATGACAAACTCTCCCAGCTCAACGTTCCAGACTCCATCTGCAGGTGGATCACAGACTTCCTGTCGGACAGGAAGGAGTGCGTCAAGCTGGGGTCACAAGTCTCTGACTCCCGGTCCATTAGCACCGGGACCCCCCAGGGCTGAGTCCTTTCTCCTCTGCTCTTCTCCCTGTACACCAACAGTTGCACCTCAAGTCATCCATCTGTTAAGATCCTGAAGTTTGCCGACGACACCACCCTCATTGGGCTCATCTCCGGTGGGGACGAGTCTGACTACAGGCTGGAAGCTGACAAACTGGTGACCTGGTGCAGCCAGAACAACTTAGAGCTCAATGCTCTAAAGACAGTGGAGATGGTTGTGGACTTCAGGAGAAACTCTGCCCCACTCTCAAACATCACCCTGTGTGGCTCCCCCGTCAATACGGTAGAGTCCTTCCGCTTCCTGGGCACAATCCTCTCACAGGACCTCAAGTGGGATTTAAACATTTGCTCACTGACCAGGAAAGCACAACAGAGGATGTACTTCCTTCGGCAGCTGAAGAAATTCAACCTGCCTAAGACTATGATGGTCCACTTCTACTCAGCTATCATTGAGTCCATCCTCACCTCATCCATCACCATCTGGTACTCTGCAGAGCAGACTGCAGCGTATCATCCGCTCAGCTGAAAAGGTGATAGGCTGCAGTCTGTCTAGCCTCGAGAACCTGCACACCTCGAGGGCTCTGAGGCGAGCTAGGAAGATTGTGGCAGACTCCTTTCACCCCGGACACTCTCTGTTCAATCCACTCCCCTCCGGCAGAAGGCTTCGTCCATCAGGACCAAAACCTCACAACATAAGAACAGTTTCTTTCCATGTGCTACTGGCCTCCACAACAAGGCCAGTTTATTCATATGTTGTATGTAAGCACCTTCCTACCACAGTAAATTCCTTGTATGTTCACACATTCAATGGCGATTAAACACTTTTCTGATTCTGATTGTGACATCATCAATGTTGTAAACATTTTTGAACCATAGCGATAATATACGATAATATTGTACTTACGTCAGCCAAAGTCAATCATTTTTCTTTTCCTATATTCTCAGGGATTTTATTAGCATCGTTTATGACCCATAATAATCCATATTCAGGACATACTAGATGTTTTCAACTTTGAAGTTGGTCTGTTTCACTCAAAACCGGAAGCTTCCATGAAGAACTCACTTCCTTATCGAAGGTAAATACTTAATTTCCTATATTGCTTTGCTCCCATTCGTCTACATAGTAATCTGAACGTGTAGGAGCTGATTGAATCAATCACTAGACTGAAGGGAAAAAAGACTACCTCTCTGTAAAATAACTGTATCTTGGTTGTTAAACAAGCTAGACACTTGAAAAAAAAGCCTGGCATAATTCTGAGACCTAGGGGAACACATACATTCAGTGTCTGATATATCCATTTTCAAAATCACTGAAACATAAACAAACGTATGTTGTGTGGTAGATTTTCAGTTTGTTTACATCTTTAGAAAAGTATTTTGTTTTACATCATTATTAGTTTAGGTTATTAGTCTGGTTACATAATTCGTTTCTAACATTATTTGTTTACATTTGTATATATATGTTAAACTTCATATCGTTTTAGTATATTTAGTTGTAAATACATGGTATTTGGTAAATTTAGGAGAAGAACAGACATCTTCAGTGACACCCATCCCCCAGTGCATTCCTTTGTGCCAGAAACAGCAAATGGCTTTAGGTGTGATCAACAGAGGTGGGGTCTTGTATCCTGCCTGGGAGGGGTTAACTGATAAAGGTATGACTAGGGATGTGTCGATGTTTCTGATTGGTTTAAGATTGGGGTATAAAAGCGGCTGAGCCCATGGGAACATCCTATTTTCTGGCATTTAACTAGCGCTAATCAAATGCGAGAGTGGTTGGTTGTAAGTAATATTAATGTAAATAAATCTTCTTATAAAGGTAATCCGTTCGACTCTTGTATTTTACACTCCATCTCTCATTCTCCGCGATTGTTGTTATTTTGTTGTTTTGTTTTTAGTTGTTATTTTGAATTGTAGCTCATGCCAGATATTGTGTGTCATAACAAACACATTATGTAAACAGACTAATAACATAAACTAATAATGCTGTTAAACAAACTACTTTTCTAAACATGTAAACAAACTGAGAATCTACCACAGTCACATTATCCTTAATAAATTGAGCATTTCCACCAAATTCACACAGTTTTCTTTTAAATGCCCTTTACCAAATATTCTTTCATGGTTCTGTTCCAGAGCAATATCCATTTAGATTGGGGGGGTCTAAGGGCTGAAATATGTGCCACCAGAAACTAAATTTGAATCATTTATATTTGAATGAATTGCTAAACTTGAATACATGCATTGAAAAACTGAATTTGAATCACATAATTTGAAATCAAATTTATTAATTTGAAACTGAAGTCCAATCAAATTTAAACCTCACTGAAAATCCACTCTTTATATATCTTCACATTCAGTTCTTACAATTCAGATTCAGTTCTCAAAATTCAGATTCAAATTACTGTGACCGACATCCGGGTAGTTTAAGGATGAAGGAAGAGCAATAGAGCACAGATACACAGGATTCCTCTTCCGACAATTAGCACATACATTATGGAGCACAGTACTGCCTTGACCCAGAGACTGGCGTGAGCCGCGTGACCACAATGGATTCGGCTGGGACAAATACGGTAATGACAATTTAACAAATATACGATCTAACTATATTTTGTTTATCTGTTGTTCATGTTATAGCTATGTTGTAGAAACGTTGCGTTTAGTCCGCGTGCATAAACTTCATGTACTCCCACAGCGTTTTCACACAGCGTCGTGTTCCCATCAAGGAACTAAGGTTACATACGTAACCAGAGACTTGTCTGTTTGCCGGTGTCGGGCATTGTTTTTTCATATGGGTATGTACCAAGGTTTGTGCTGCGTTATCCTGCTTATAGCCTGTGATCGGTACGATCTTCTGTTTGTTATTTTGGATATCCGAAGTGTTCGGTTTCAGTCCGTTGATTGTTTGTCTTGGAATAAAGACGTTGTTTAATAGAAACCTCTGCGCCTGTGTCCTATAACTGTTACCTGCCTGAAGCACATGCCTGACAATTCACCCCTGTTATTGTAGTACAGCCCTGTTACTCTAATTACTATAACATGGTTTATGTAATTATGAGACAAGTCTTTTATACCTACGAACACGTCTGACATAACCCGGCTAAGGGTTGGCTGAGATATCCCTGACCTGTCAGCCAATTCCTGTGAGACTTGCACGGAGTGGGTTCTGCGGGTGCTCCTCTTTAACGCTCGGCCCGAAACAGGGCTGCTTGAGGAAGGAACCAGCTTATGAACCACATGTACTCGCTTGAGTGAAAATGCGTTCCCTCCGAATCCTTCCATTTGCCATATCTTCTAACAGCACAAGATCAGCATTGTGCATCATTACGCATTGTTCTGTGGTGAACCAAGGACTGTATCTATCTTTTGTTCTGACCTGTTTAAACATGGAATGCTTAATTAGGAAAGAGAAAGAATCCCTTTTAAGGAAGAGCGTCCTCTACTGATTGGATGAGATTACTATCTGTGCTGCCCTCAGGTTCAGTTTGGTTTAATTCACACACTATCTGTGCTGCCCTCTTCAGGTTCAGTTCGCTTTAATTCACACACTATCTGTGCTGCCCTCTTCAGGTTCAGTTTGGTTTAATTCACACACTATCTGTGCTGCCCTCAGGTTCAGTTTGGTTTAATTCACACACTATCTGTGCTGCCCTGTTCAGGTTCAGTTTGGTTTAATTCACAGATTTTCTACGCTGCCCTCTTCAGGTTCAGCTTGGCTAAATTATTCAGGAACATTAGGTTATTGTGGAGTGGCCTCTAAGCAAGACATGACATGGGGAGAATGGAGAGTTGCACAACATCAACCCTCAACACCTGCAGATCTAATTTTCAAAACCTCGCCAGTTCTCATTCTCGCCTCTCAATAATCAGTAACTGATTTACACCAGGGTGTAATGAAGAGGTGTTTAATTTTCACATGTGTTATTGTGCATTAGGAAGGAACAAAAAACAGTTGGACTGTGAGGTCTTTAGGATTAAAGCACTGCGGGGCTGTGTGATGCAGTAGGATGTGCCGCAGTTGTCCCCACATAATGAATCAGAGGATACCTGAGGTAACACATCCTGTGTCCCGTTGTGTCCTTTGATTTCAGTTCTGATATACCAGCAGGCATCCATGATTCTCTATGTTTTTGTTCAAAACCCCAATATGTATGCTCAGTGGGAGGTTTCCCACTTCAAATGTATGTTTAGACTGATGCTATTTTATGATAATTTAGAGACATATATTCATTGTTTGAAGAAATTAAGCTTTGTCTGTAAGGAACTAAGTCATATTGATCTGTAGTGGGATATTTCATTATCTTATAGTACTTTATTGCCCTGGATACAAACTGGGTTCCTGTGAACTTTTCATCATGACCTGCTTGTTTAACCATTATTAAATGGAGTTTTTTTACCAAATGGTCCAGGAACAACACCATCCTCAGACAAATAACTAAAATGTTATTGATATCCATGACATGTGAGAACAAGACTTAAAAAACAGTTTAACTAAGATGTCACACATTATTTTTCACACCAGAGCAAATAATAATATATAATGATAATAACTAATAATAGATAATGATACATAGGTATGGGAATCGAGAACCGGTTCTTCTTTAGAACCGGTTCCCAGTGAATCGATTCCTTGGAACCGTTAGTGTACCTGCTTAACGATTCCGCTTAACGGTTCGGCTCGTTGCAAATGTGTCATCATGGCCGTCACACACGCGCTGCGCATTTTGGTTACGCTGACGCGATCTAAAGTGTGGTTAATATTCACTCGAAAAGACGCCAATGCAGTAATTTGCAACAGTCGTAAAAGTTTAATTTCGGCAATGGGGGGAACTACCTCCAATATGCAGAAGCATTTGGCCACACAGCACGCAATCCGTTTGCAGGACTGTCGCGTGTTTGATTCTCTGTTACAACAACAAGTGAGTCAAGCAGCAGCGGAGCTAATGAGACGGCATCTGCTATAAATGCCAAAGGTAACTTGTCTATTTAGTTAATGTGAGCGCCATTTCATTGTGTAAACTTTTACTATACGGATAATAATCTCCATTGTCAATCATTTGCCCAAGTTGATAGTTGTGGTCTTTACAGAAGACTTCTTTCTATTTTGTATGTCAGTTGAGTTGAATTTAGTTTCAGGTTGAATATTCCCAAAGGAACAATCTCTTCCTTGACTGTTTACCGTCTGTGTTTTTTGTTTTTATGGCACTTAAATGGCAGTTTTATTTATTTTTTTGGCTGGACCAATGAATGTGAAAAAATCTATAGGTCCCTGGACTTTACTTTGTAGCTCACCTACTTTTAGGTTTGTTCTGAGGTTGCTACACATAATTTGTGTATACTCTGAGTATGTGCGGTGTTCTTATCAGATATTAAAGCAAGTTAATACAAACAAACAAATTTGTAATTATTTCCTCACCCAATGAGAATCGATAAGAGAATCGATAAGGAATCGGATCGATAAGCAATATCGATAATGGAATCGGAATCGTTAAATTCTTATCAATTCCCATCCCTAATGATACATAATAATAATACATAACAATAATCCAGCCTTTGTTAGATCGAAACAACATGTTTGATCTGGTTTAAGCTTTTTTGTATGTTGCCTGCATTAACAAAAGATGAAAGTAGAACTGTGAAGACTGTAGAGTTTCTAATTGGGTAATATATATATATATATATATGTTTCAGTGTTTCCTCTATGTTGATTTGGTAGTGGCGACCCGCCACGGCTAAATTTCTGCCGCCACAGTATCAGAATATGGCCGTACAGTAGAAAAGCGAAAAGCCGTCTATCAGCATGTCGGAGACACGCGCTTCACACAGCTGACAAGGGAGAGAAAGTAAAAAAGAGACCGCAGCTTTCTGGAGAAGAACTTGGGTGGCAATCGGGAGAATCGGGAGGCTGTTGGGCCGTTGACGAGGGAAGGGAATGCAATTGTATCATCGGTTTACTTGCCTCCATGTGGAGTTGGCCACAATGAGCAATTAGTGCAACTCTTGGCATCTATGTAGACCTTTTGGATACATCTGCTGTGTTTAAAACAATACAAAAACCTAGTGCGCTGCGGCCTTTTGACACTGTAAATTGATACAATATGAAAACCCATATTATCAAAACCCGGGCTAAGAGCGCAGGACGGAACAGTGGGTGGAGCAGTGCGCAGTGGTGTAGTGGTGCGTATACGCAAGTATACGGCGTATACGCACCTTGAGGAGAGGGATTTACAGTATAAATTAAACCATTCCCACAAGGTTAGTTTTTATAGTGCGAGAAATTCCCGCACAAATATATTTGCTTCATCTCAGACAGAGGTAAAGTTGGTTGGAAATTCGATATTGGATATTCAACGGATAGTCGGAAGCCGAAATCAGTTCCGGTTTTCCCGCAAGCAGACACACTACACCCCGGTGATCCGCGGACACAAACCTCCGTGTGCTTATAGTTAGGGACCGTCTATAAAGTACAAGTCTCTACGTTATTAATTCAATAGCTGTTTAACCATTTGGCCTTAACACTAGAAGCACCAACAGCCCATGCCCGCGGGCGTTGCAGTTAGTAATTGAAATAAATATATAATGTTGAAAAGCTACAGTCTCGTCCTTCCATGACTTTTCCTAAATAGGTGCATTTTACCTTGTCCCGTTTTTTAAAATTGCAAAATCACAAACCGAACACTATATAAAACTACTATTTACATGTTTTTTGATACCTAAACTGCTCTCCTGTCGCCAAAAGCCCACGCCGCTGGGCGTTGGTACCCAAGAGGGGCTAATTGCGGTACCCAGACACCGATCACTTCTCACTGAGCTTATGACGTCAATGTTTGAATGGGCCATATGCAGACAATAGACTGCGAGATACACGCACACAAAATATTGATTGACTTGGTTGAATTTGAATGAACTAGAAAAAAGAGGTACGTTTATAAAGAAATATGTTTCACTAAATAAACAGAACGAACAGTATACAGCCCATTCATTTAATTTGTAATTATTTATTAGTTCTATGTGTCATGCGCCTATTGCACTCAATAATTAACAAATAAACCTCAGTGTATTCATATAGCCTACAAAAGATTTCAACAAAATATCGTTTTGTATCGAAATTAAACGAATATAAACCCTAATTATTATCAGGCTTACTACAAATGAGCGATAAATAGAGTTACTCACAGAGTTTCATGCACACAGAGAAGGACGTGGGACATACATAAGTCCGGGACGCACTCGGCAGAAAGAGCATGAAACTGAACTCGTTTGGTCCGATCTATATGAAACGGGACTCGTTTGGTCTGATCTATATGAAACTGGATATATATAACGGATTAATTTGCTGCGGTCTCATGTGCACTCGCAACAACACTAATGAACACTGTGTGCAGTGCAACCGGTTAGTTTGCGTGTCCTGCTCAGGCAGACAAAAGACTGCAAAGAAAAATATGTTTCACTAAATAAACAGAACAAATTAATCCAATCACATGTATGTATAGAGCCCATTCATCTATACAGCCCATTCATCCATACGGCCCATTCATCCATACGGCCCATTCATCTATACAGCCCATTCATCTATACAGCCCATTCATCTATACAGCCCATTCATCTATACAGCCCATTCATCTATACAGCCCATTCATCTATACAGCCCATTCATCTATACAGCCCATTCATATACAGACTGATTAATGTATCTACCGGGTAACAGCAGAATATACCCGACCGTGACCAATATACAAACTGTGTTGTAAAATACGTGTTTCATTGTCTATAGTGCCTTAGTTACTGGACTGTAATTACTATAATACATTTTACAAATAAAAACGATCGAATTATACACTGTAGCCTAATGTTTTTATTTCAAGAGTCTGCATTGCAATATATACGGCCAATCATGTGCAAATCATTTGATTGCACATCGCTTGTGATCTAAAATGTTTTAGCATTTACTACATCAAAATAGGACATACAGATTGATGGATTTTCATTTATTCGATGTTTAGAAATGTAAATGTCATAGCTTGTGCATTTTAAAATCATGGTTTTATATTAGTATTCTATGGTTAGGCCTACATAAGACAATACATACTATTTTAGTAAAATATTTTACTTCATAATTCATCCTAATTCATTTAATTCAGGATGATAACACAGTAGATGATCTGATGCTGTTGATGGGAGGTTACTCAGTGAATGGATGGTGAAGCTGTGGATGAGAATGTAGGTGCTAATTGGGATGATTCGTATGCTAATGACGCCAGCGGGCGCGGGGCTCTGGCGATTTAAGGAGTGAAAACAGCTCTGGCGCTTCTAGTGTTAACTTCAAATCACTATCAGATTGTTTCACCAGTAACGTAATCACGTGTTCCTACAATAGTTCCCAAGGAACGTAATTGTTGAGATAGTTTTTTTTTTGCATGCGTTGCTAGATGGGCTGGCATGTGAGAGAAGTTCCTCCACACTAAAATGTGTTAAGCACAGGCCAAGAAGTGCTGTTATTTGTATTTATTGATAATTTTGAACAGCTTTCTTTTATTTGTATTTATTGATATTCACATTTAAAATGGAGCTTTCTGTTACAGGATATTCTTAGGAAATGACTTCCATTGCAAAACATACTTTAAGCAAGTAAACACTTTATTGAACAGCTTTCTGTTATTTGTATTTATTGATAATTGTCTAATAAAATGGTGGTAAAGATTATAAAGACAGCACACGTTTTAAACAGTACATTAGCCCCCCCCACCCCGAAAAAATGGCCTGGTTGACAACACATCTCCTTGGCTGAAAATCAGTCCCACTCCGGCCCTGATGAAGACCTGGGGCCTGTACCATGATGGTAGTTGAACAAACTCAGGGTTCCAGGATTGGTTCAGAATTGACAAAATCAACCCGAGGCAATCAGGCTTTATTGGTACCATGAAGCAGCTCATCAACTTACTTTGTCAACCCAGGCTTTGATCCTTAAACTCTGATTACTCCGCGCGCCGAAAACACCAATCACGTTCGATATGGATAGGGCGAGAGCAATGTATTTCTCCGCGGAGGAGCAAGAAATGATTCTTCACAAATATGAAGAACATGACAATGTTTTCCAAGCACGCAGTAACACCGTCTCTGCTGCCAAAGCAAGAGAACAATGTTGGAGGAACTTTGCTGATAGCGTTAATGCGTAAGTTAAAGAAATACATTTTATAGGCGATTAATGTAAAATAATGATTTCAGGCTTATCATATTGAAAATGTATTACATGAAAATGTGTGTGTGTGTGTGTGTCAAATGTGAATGTATTGTCTTTGACATCCTAAGAAAGTAAATATTAATATTAATTGATTTTTAGATGCAACCCCAACTCCAAACGTTCTTGGCAGCAGATCAAGACCAAATATAAAAATAGAATTCAAAGTGGTGAGTAGTTGGCGTTGAGCAATAATAAGGGCCGGCCAATTATGTATGGGGTTTCAGGTGCTGTGCAATCTGACCCTGGTGCTGGCTCCTCGACGCAAGTGACACTGGGTATGTGTGTTCAATGCATTACTAGTTATTTTAAATAGTGTTAAATATATGGCTGACTCTATGTTCTGCAGTAAAGGGAAATACAGTGTTCCTGTTGAAGCCAGCACACATGCACACCGTCTCCCGCACAGAGGTCAGTATGAAGCAGACAGAACACCATGAAGATAACCTTCTTTATAACAGTTATGGTTTACATTGGCCTACTTTACTTTAAGTGTGAAGCAAATGAAGACACTCTGTCTGTGCGTTCTGAGACAGTTTCTGAGGTGAATGCCCAGCATGGGCTTTTTATTATGGCACACACTTGAATGTTTCTGGACTGTGAGCTGAGGAGGCTCCAAATTAAAAAAAAAAAAATTGGAGATACATCAGCTGGAAAAGAAACAGATCTCGGTATGTTACCTTATTTAATCAAGTAACCCTCTAGTATGTGAACACCATGTATACGTATTAATATAACTTTCTTTAGCTCTCTATAGCCACATGACCAATAAAACAGTCCTATCTGTAGTGTGAATGTGTTTATCATGTAAATTGTGTTGTGATTGCATCTCTGACAGCTGCTCCATCTGGGTGGTCAAGTGTGATGGGGTCAATTTCATCTGGGAGAAGCTGGTTTTGTGGTGGTACTGGCTCCTTTCTGATAGTGGCTATATTGTGCAGAATGGCACATGCAGCCACTATCTGTGATTCCCGCTCTGGTGACACTCTTAAGCGCCTAAGGCAGTTGAAACGTGCCTTTAGGATGCCAAACGTCATCTCAATCTTGACCCTAGTTTTACTCAGGGCCACATTGAAGCGGTTTTGTGGCCCTATCTGAGGATCAGGGGGTTAGCAAAAACCTCTGGCATGCATAACCCCTGTCTCCTTCCAACAGGCCATCAAAAAGGCCTGTCATAGAACAGAAGATGGGAAGGAAAAGTTTTGCAGTCACAATTAAAATAAACACTTTAAAATGTTTAGTACTATACCAAATCTAACTTGCCTTCCTGAAAGCACTGACACAACATTGACTCTTGGAAAATGTGTGAGTCATGCACTGAGCCAGGCCATTGCATGCATGCATGATCGCAAGTCATCTGCAGATGAAAACTGTTAGTTACTCCTCATTTAAAGATTCATTTAGATGGCAAATAGAAATCATCACGTACATATAAATATATAGTAGCCCTACCTGAACATTAAGGCTGTGAAAGGACCTTCTGTTCAAATAATCTGCCTCATGTTCTCCTAGAGCTGTGGAGATTGCAACATGGGTACAGTCAATTGCTCCAATGACTCTAGGGAATCCTTTGATATGAAAAAGATATAGATATATTACCAAACGTTCTTAACATGTAGCTACTGTAGACTATATAATACTTAAATGCAAGCGGAAGAGAAATAATTATTGTGAAAGGTTAAATGTGTTCATGTCACCCTATCAATGTATCTTACCAGCGATTTTATAAAATCCCTCTTATGGACATAGTCGACAAATGTCCAGGGAACACAATGAAGCTATTTATGTACCCCTGCAGTGCGAGGACCAGCTTGCGAATGGTTCGTCAAACCGTGTTTTTCCCTAGGTTCTCCGCATCACCGACCGCATACAAGTATGTTCCACTTGCGAAGAAACGCAATGCAATACATACCATTTGCGGTACAGTAAGTGCATGGCTTCGATGAGTCACATTTGTTATGTGCGGCTCAACAAGTTCGCAAAGATAAGTTATTCCTTCCGCGGAATATATATATATCTTTCATACAAGTAAGTATCAGGAAAGTGAAGGGGATTTTGTCTGTCCCTAAAAACTCTGTCTCTACGAAGTGCTCTTCTAACAATTTGCGCTGAGATGTCCACATGATTTGGAAGAAAAGGTGAAGCCATTGCAACAGAGAACAAACGCTAGGAATTAATTACGTCACCTATATGTGTCTTTGCTCACCGCTGATTGGTCCAACTTCTGACTTAGATCTCGAATGCAGAACATAACCTGCCCCGGAGCAGGTTAGCCGTGCAGCGTCAGATACCATGGCAACGAATACCGATTAAAGCCGAGCTACTTACATAGTACCTAAAACCAGTGTTGGGAGAAACTTAACTGAAACATAGCTGGCTAGCCACCAAAACCAGCTTCATGGTACAGGCCCCAGGTATGCAAAGTTCACATTACCTACACAGTGTTTAAGGGAAAGACAACGCTTAGGCTATCTAACGGTGGTGGCGGCGGCGGGCGGGTTGGGGGTGGGGGTTGTTCAGACAGACCTGCCCCCACTGCTAAAAAAAATCCTGAAGGAAACACTGTATATATATATATATATATATATATATATATATATATATTGGTCATATAATTAGAATATCATCAAAAAGTTTATTTATTTTTGTAATTCCATTCAAAAAGTGAAACTTGGATATTATAGTCATTCATTACACACAGACTGATATATTTCAAATGTTCATTTCATTTAATTATGATGATTAAAACTGACAACTAATTAAAATCCCAAACTTAGTATCTCCGAAAATTAGAATATTACTTAAGACCAATAGGTGTTATAAGAGCCCAGGTTGCAAACCTTAAATACTTAAATACTTCAATAAAAGTGATCTGGTGCCAGTAGTGGATACATAGATAAGTGAATCAGTGTTGCTGATTGAGGAGTCTAATGGTCTGAGGGTAGAAACTGTTTCTTTTAGTCTGGAAGTCGACCAGATGGGAGCAGAGTGAACAGTTCGATGGCCTGGGTGGTTATTGTCCTTCTGGCTTTTCTGAGGCATCGTGATTGGTAGATGCTTTGCACTGTAGGAAGTTGGCAGCCAATGATGCGTTCTGCAGTCTTCACCACCTTCTGTGGGGCCTTGCGCTCAGCAGCGGTGCAGCTCCCGTACCAAGCAGTAATGCAGCCTGACAGGATACTCTCAGCGGTGCACCTGCAGAAGTTGCTCAGTGTTCTTTTTGACAGACCAAACTTCTTGAGTCTACTCAGGTATAAGCATGTTTTTCCCCCCATGATTGTGTAGCCTACAGAACTAGACTGAGAGACCATTTAAAGGCCTTTGCAGGTGTTTTGAGTTAATTAGCTGATTAGTGTGGCACCAGGTGTCTTCAATATTGAACACAATATTGTAATTTTCTGAGATACTGATTTTGGGGTTTTCATTAGTTGTCAGTTATAATCATCAAAATAAAAAGGAATGAACACTTGAAATATATACCACTCTGTGTGGAATGAATGTATATATTACACAAGTTTCACTTTTTTAATGGAATTACTGAAATAAATCAAACTTTTGATGATACTCTAATTATTTGACCAGCACCTTAATATATATATATATATATATATATATATAATGAATAGAATGGTATGTGAGTTGCACTGCAGATGGAGCAGTCTATTGACGTCATCAGCCATTATTAAAAACCAGAATAGAAAAAATACCGCAACAGCACAAACCTGAATTTTAATTGCACAAACGAAGCACAAACGATTGAGACTAATTTGGCTTAATTCTGAGATTGTGGGGTGCTGAGTGAACTCTGAATGACCTATAAAGTATTATTTAATATTAGGGCTGGGATATTTAACGCGTTAATCTGATGGGTTAATTTCAAATGTTTAACGAGTTAAAATAATTTAACGCAATTAACGCACCACTTTATTAAGTTTCGGTTTGCAAAGCCGAATTCAAATACCATAGAAGCAGCTCGTCTTTACTTTATCATATAAAAGCAAAACACAGGGTCATTATTTACGTTACTAGAGAGTCTATAGGACAGAAACACCCGATCATTATTGATGTTGCAATCCGCCAATCCACTTTACTGCAGTACGGTGCGCTTTTGACCAAACAAGTAACCGTTAACCGATGTTTTAGATAAATAGATAGAAACTGCCGCCCGATAAACACAGTAGAAGACGAGGGACTGAAATAAATCATTCCAATTGCATTGGGATCCCCATCATACAATCTACCCTCTAAAACGATTGTTTTGAGACATAACCTGCTGGAGAAAGCAGAGAACGTCACTCTCATGGAGACCCTAACCAACCCGACATCACCAAACTTAATTTCACTTAATTCTGTTTGTCATTCATATTACAAAGGCTGTTATAGACTTCTTTAAAATTAATCTGGCAACTTTACATATAGTGCAATTATTTTGGCCTATAGGCTTAAGTTCTTCAATCTATCTAACATTGATGGTTTCACCTCACACTTTGTCATTTTGTTTTTGAAAATGTTTTATTTCATTTGGACTATTGCCAAGATGATCCAGTATTTTTGATAACCTTCAGGGTTTAAATATATAACTTGCACTTCAACACTTTGTTTATAAAGTTGCTATATTTGATAATAATGACTATTCTGTATTGTTCACAGGAGAGACTATCATAAAATAATGTATTTAAAATATACTTCATTGTGTTAATTGATTTATTTCAGTGTTTCAAACAACTTGGGGAAAATGCGATTAATCGCGATTAATCACAGGATTGTGCGATTAATTAGTTAATTTTTTAAAATAAATTCCCGGCCCTATTTAATATATAAAAAACGAAAGCAGCACAAACGAAAATATTTGCTGCACAAACGGAGCACAAACGATTGAGACTAATTTCCTGACTTTTTGCGTTGGGTGGGGGGCCAACTTCACGCAGGTCTTTTTTTGACACCAAGTTAGGGTTAGGCTCTAGGCCTATACAGTGATACAGTGAGTTTTTTGAGCTGCAGTAATATGGTTCGAGAGAGCATTATTTGAGTATCATCTGCATAACTATAGTAGTTAATGTTGTTGTTCCATAAAATTTGGCCCAGAGGTAGCTTAGAGACATTTTCAATGTGTCATGGTGGCAACTTGTTATGGCAAATGTACTCTAACAGTAGGCTACGGTTTGCATGTCGTGTGGACATTGAGAAGTGTAATTGCAAACGTTTTACGTGAAGCACACACATTGTTTTAAATTAAACGCGAGTAGCCCATAAAAACTCTGTTGTTTCAGTTATATCACAAGTAAATTGGTTTAATGTTATCAATGCAATGCAATCAAGCATTCTAACTGAATATAATTTTTATAAACGCATAGAGCAGTTTTCAACTTCACAGGATCATTTAGACATTTTAGACAAATATATATACAAAGACTGGGAAACTGGAAGCACACATAACTACTATATACAACTGTAAAGTAAAAGTTTGTAAAAAGAATGCAATGCCCTTTTAAATCAATGATGAGCAAAATGTACATCTCACATTCAATACCAAATGCCTTAACTCTGATATAACTTTATTTTCACAAATTATGAATAACGTAGCTGAACATAAGGCAATATACCAACTTTGACAAAGTGGTGGAGGTCGTGGTCAATAATTATTTTCATTTCTTGAAAAGTTACGGTTTCCAAGATAGGGTTCCATATTTTAACAGTAGGATGTTGCTTCGGGAAAATGTAAAGGAAATGGGTTTAATGTTATCAATGCAAAGCAATCAAGCATAGCCTACATAAGTTTGTCGTTCAGAACTTCCCTGATGCCGCCTTGTTACACAGAAGCAACAGGATGATATTCCCAGATCTGCAATGACGGCAGGCTACCGAAACAATCAACCTGCCCCTTGACAGGACTTCCAGATGGGGTATACGTTGGCCCTCAGCTGGAGACTTGCAATATAGTGGCATTGCCTGAATCCCAATTCTGTCAGCTCCGCCAGTCAGTGATTGCTGTTGCTATCTATGTGAAGGACTTGTATTCCCACAACGTGCACGTCTAAATTAATCCAATTTAAGAACTCGCCACATCGTCCCTGACCGTTAGGACACTATTTGTTTCCTTCTTTCCCGGCCAATTACCATCGCTGAGCTGACGTCCTCCACCACCTTTGGGTCCATGCCAGTCTCTTGCCCTATGTCAGTTCTGGTTTCTTTCCCTCAGCATTCGTCGAAAACCCTATGAACTCTACCGGTCAAACCGTCCTGCGAGTAACATCCCTAGTGACCTTGTCGGTAGAGTGCCACAACTGGATGATCCGCCTTGCCTGGATCAAGGGAATCTGAAATTCCAGTTTAGTTACCCAGCCCATCTATGTGCTTGGAATATAGCAGGCCATCACAGCCACTCAGTGGGAGGTGGAGCCACCTCTTTAATGCATTCCTGCCCATCCCATCTAGAGCACTCAGGGCTAGTTGCCCCACTCCACTGTGAGCCTCGTCATAGACCGACCCTGGAGGGGTTGATTTAATTAGCATTTCACAGATTCACCGACTTAAAAAATCAAGTTCCACATATTAACACTGTAAAAACTAAATAATACCAATCACTCTTCCCCTCCCCAATTTTATGATGTGCAACTTGTTGTTATCGCCTTGGCCTTGATTGTCACAACAACAGCAGATATAGATTGAAGATTTTTCCCCAAATATTTCCTTTGAAGCACATCTTGCCAATACCACTTTACCTATCACAAGAATTTGCTAGACCGTGACGAGAAAAGTCAGCTCTATCTATCATCTAGCCATCCTTCCAGGGTGATACAAGCCAATTTGCACCAGCTTCTACCAGATGTCTGGAGATGGTTGCTATGCCCCTAAATATATTGTAATCCCTTCATGTAGTGAATATATTTTTCTCTGGAAGAAGATACGCAATATCCACTTTTGATATCAGTGTCAATATTCACAAAGTGCAGAAGCCCATGAGGAAGACAAAATGTCAATTACAGTTAGAAATTATTAATCTGTTGAACATGATTTATTGATCAACTCAACAACATAGACAGGCCAGTTAGTCAAGTTCTAGTTTGAATCTCAATTGATTTATTAAAATAGGGCTGCCATCCTTCATTGTAATCTATGGACATGCCCTCTGCACCAAATCAATTTTGGAGGCTCCCCAATGTGAAAACAGTGGGAAGATTAGACATCTGTGGAAAGGGTCAACGGTTCACAATGCCATCATTGGCTAAAGCAAAGATAAACATCAGGAGTGAACAATAGGGTTACATATCCATCTGTTATTAAACCAGTGAGTAGACGTTTTAAAGTCTTTAAGATCAAGATACGACTTATTGAGCTTCTAATGTTGAATCAATGAGGGACTGAGAGACTCTTTATATCTGGGTCTCTAACTCCCAACCCTAACCCAATCAAATTACCGTTGGTGCCCACAGGGCAAATAAATAGGAGAGAGAGAATCCATATTGCATTTTAAAAGCATGTTATATTTAATCTAGCATATCAATGCTCCAAATTGTGTTTTAATGCATTTAAAAATAGATATTGCTCAAAGAAATGTGATTAAATAACTGTAAACAAATATATAATGTTAAATATTACATATTCACATCTGTGTAGTTTTTTCCATTTTCAGTAATGAGAAAATAACTTTTCAATAAAAAATATTTAAGATTATACCACTAATAGTGAAAATCATGAAGTGAAAGTAGCTAGTTCTTTGCAAGTTGCCAAGTCTCTGGGGTTTAAAACACAGGGTTAGGGTTAAGTCTCTGGGGTTTAAAACACAGGGTTAGGGTTAAGTCTCTGGGGTTTAAAACACAGGGTTAGGGTTAAGTCTCTGGGGTTTAAAACACAGGGTTAGGGTTAAGTCTCTGGGGTTTAAAACACAGGGTTAGGGTTAAGTCTCTGGGGTTTAAAACACAGGGTTAGGGTTAAGTCTCTGGGGTTTAAAACACAGGGTTAGGGTTAAGTCTCTGGGGTTTAAAACACAGGGTTAGGGTTAAGTCTCTGGGGTTTAAAACACAGGGTTAGGGTTAAGTCTCTGGGGTTTAAAACACAGGGTTAGGGTTAAGTCTCTGGGGTTTAAAACACAGGATTAGGGTTAAGTCTCTGGGGTTTAAAACACAGGGTTAGGGTTAAGTCTCTGGGGTTTAAAACACAGGGTTAGGGTTAAGTCTCTGGGGTTTAAAACACAGGGTTAGGGTTAAGTCTCTGGGGTTTAAAACACAGGGTTAGGGTTAAGTCTCTGGGGTTTAAAACACAGGGTTAGGGTTAAGTCTCTGGGGTTTAAAACACAGGGTTAGGGTTAAGTCTCTGGGGTTTAAAACACAGGGTTAGGGTTAAGTCTCTGGGGTTTAAAACACAGGGTTAGGGTTAAGTCTCTGGGGTTTAAAACACAGGGTTAGGGTTAAGTCTCTGGGGTTTAAAACACAGGGTTAGGGTTAAGTCTCTGGGGTTTAAAACACAGGGTTAGGGTTAAGTCTCTGGGGTTTAAAACACAGGGTTAGGGTTAAGTCTCTGGGGTTTAAAACACAGGGTTAGGGTTAAGTCTCTGGGGTTTAAAACACAGGATTAGGGTTAAGTCTCTGGGGTTTAAAACACAGGGTTAGGGTTAAGTCTCTGGGGTTTGAGGGTTTAAAACACAGCAGGTTGCAGATAAAAACCTTATATCCCTTGAATAATAGATCTGTTTCAGCAAATACAATAAAATCGGAAGAGAAAGTTGAGCTTTTCTACCATCTTAACTTGTGGTCATAAGTATTGGCCTGATGAATACATGTTTCATCAAACACATATTTTAATAATAATAATAATACTAATAATACATTTTATTTCTATAGCGCTTTTCAAAAACCCAAAGACGCTTTACAGGACAGACAGGCAGCAGAACAGTTGTAAACAAGAACAGACACAATGGGGAAAAAAAAAAACATATATATAAATATAACAAAGAACAACACCCAACAAACAACCACAACAAGAGGTCTAAGGGAAGGCTAGGGTGAAAAGATGGTGTTTAAGACGTGTGCGGAAGATCTCAATGGAGTCAAGTTCACGGATGGATTGTGGGAGTGAGTTCCAGAGTCGCGGAGCCGTCCTGGAGAAGGCCCTGTCCCCAAAACTCTGAAGTTTGGAACCGGGTATGATGAGGAGTAGGCCAGCATGAGCAGAGCGGAGAGAGCGTGAGGGTGTGTAGAGAAGGAGGAGATCAGTGAGATAGGGTGGAGCAAGATGATGGACGGCTTTGAAAGTCAAGAGGAGAATTTTAAATTGAATGCGGAATTTAACAGGGAGCCAATGGAGCTCACCGAGGATAGGGGAGATATGGTGCCAGGACTTTGTGTGGGTGAGAAGCCTGGCAGCAGCATTTTGGACCATTTGGAGTTTATGGAGGTATGATGATTTGATGCCTGGCAGGAGGGAGTTGCAGTAGTCAAGACGGGACGAGATAAACGCATGGATAAGAGTTTCAGCTGCAGCAGGGGGGAGTGAGGATCTGAGTTTGGCAATGTTACGAAGATGGAAAAATGAGGATTTGACAGTTTGCTTAATGTGTTGCTCAAAACAGAGAGGGGTCAAGGATGACACCTAAGTTGTGAGCACAGGTGGATGGAAAGACAACTGAATTGTCAATGTTCAGGGAGAAGGTGCCAGATTTATTGAGGGATGATTTGGTGTCGATGATAAGAAATTCTGTTTTTTTGGTGTTGAGTTGGAGGAAATTACGGTGCATCCAGAGTTTAATTTCAGTGAGACAGGATTCAATGTAGGCCAGAGGTGGATTGGTGAGGGACTTGGTGCTGAGATATATTTGAGTGTCATCCGCATAGCAGTGGAAATCAAGGTTGAAGCGGCGAAGGATATGACCAAGGGGAAGGATGTAAATGATAAATAGTAGGGGACCCAGTACAGAGCCCTGAGGGACCCCCTGCGTGACTGTGGATAATGATGATTTTTCATTCCTTAGAGATATAAACTGGGTACGATTAGAGAGGTAGTCATTGAACCAGGAGAGGGCACTTTCCTCAACGCCCAGACCCCCAAGCCTGGTGAGGAGAATTTTGTGATTAACAGTATCGAACGCAGCAGTGAGATCCAGGAGTATCAGGATGTTAAGAGCACCGCCATCAGCCGAGACAAGAAGGTCATTAATTACTTTGAGTAGTGCAGTTTCTGTGCTATGAAGTGGGCGGAAACCAGACTGAAAAGGTTCAAACAGGTCATTGTTGAGCAGGTGATGCTGTAGTTGAGAGGCTACAGTTCTTTCCAAGATTTTGGCAAGAAAAGGGAGGTTGGATATAGGTCTGTAATTATTAAGGATGGAAATGTCCAAGCCAGGCTTTTTTACGATGGGAGTGACAGCTGCAGTTTTATAAATGGATGGGACAATGCCATGAGAGATGGAGAGGTTGATAATGCTTGTGATGTAGGGACAGAGAGCAGGTAGGCACAGTTTGAAGAGAGATGCAGGAATAGGGTCAAGCGAACAGGAGGTTGACTTGGAAGAAAGCGTGATTTTAGTGATGAGAGCATAGTCAATAGGGGAGAGCGCATGGAGAGGAGTATGAATTTCCACAGGTGGATAGGGTAGGTAATCGGCAGTTAGGGTGGGGGAGGAGGGAGACAGACCTACAGAAGCTGCCGGATCAACCAATGATGCATTGATTTTTTTAATTTTGTCATCAAAGAATGTGAGGATGTCATTGGCAGAGATAGTGAGTGGGCTGCGGCTGTTAAGGCAGGGCTGAAGTAGCTTGTTTACTGTTGAGAATAGGGTGCGTGGATTCCTGTCGGATTGAGTAATAATGTTGGACAAGTAGGAGGACCTGGCAGCAGTGAGGGCATCTCGATATAAGGAGACGTGATGTTTGAAGGCCTCAGTGTGAACAGTGAGCCCTGATGATCTCGCTCGGCGTTCCAGGCGCCGACCAGCCTGCTTCAGAGAGCGGAGCTCAGGTGTAAACCAGGGAGAAGACTTAATGAAAGAGACAGACTTAGTTTTTAGTGGTGCAAGGGTGTTGAGGGAGGTAGACAGAGCACTGTTAAACTGGATAGCCAGAACATCAGCATTGTTAGAGGCAGGTTCAAGGGGTAGTGGCGAGCAGACGGCAGTCGACAATTGTAATGAGTCAACCGATTTAATATTACGGAATGAAATCTGACGCTTATCATTGTTGTGAACTGTACTAGAAGTATAGGAAAAATGTAAGATCATGTGATCAGACAAAGGAAACACAGAAGAGGTGATCATAGAGAGGTCAAGACCAACAGAACACACAAGGTCAAGTGTATGCCCCTTAATGTGGGTTGGGAAATGAACGTGTTGGGTAATGTTAAAACAGTCTAGTACAGCAATAAAATCAGAGGCAGTTTTGGAGTCGGGAAGGTCAACATGAATATTCAAATCACCAAGCAGAAGTAGGTGGGATGAGAGAGGGGTAGCGATAGTTAGAAGATCAGCTAGATCAGTGAGAAATAATTCATTATGTTGTGGGGGACGATAAACAAGGATAGCAGTCAGGGAACCAGTTGCTCTAAAGACAATGTATTCAAAAGAGGACAACACAGGGAATGACAGTTCAGTTAATTTGTTAGTGGATTTGTACAATACAGCTAGACCCCCGCCACGCCCAGTGAGACGCGGGTGGCAGAGGTAGCTATAGCCAGGTGGAGTAGCAGCATTGAGTGAGAAGAAATCATCCTTCATTTGCCAAGTTTCAGTTAGGAAAAGTAAATCCAGACTGATGTCCAATATCAGTTCATGATGCGGCCTTATTGTTTATAGAGCGGGTGTTAAGGAGAGCAAGATTAGAAATACGACATTGTGTGTTAACCGCATTGCCCTGATCAGTCTCTCTCTGCACATAAAGCTTCTTTAGCCCAAATCTGTTTTTGTAATGAAACATATCCATAAATCTTTCCATGGCTGTCATGACACAATGTAAAAGGTCTAGGAAGCATGAATGGTTGTGTCATCTTTGTAAGTGTTTTTTTTCCTCAAAAAAATTAATTGCTGTCACTTGAGGTGGTGGACTGAACGTCTATATATTTTTAAACCTCTTTTATATATATTTTTAATGTATATTAAAAATATATTTTGAATATATCCTGCTTAATTCACCAGCCACTAAACTTAGGACAAAAAACTGCTACAGGAAATGTATTTTAAAAAATGACTTGTTTTCCTTTCATTAGCATATCTGCTATTATGCATTGTAAAGAAAGGAAATATAATTGTAATTGGCAGACAACAGAGGTAAACGCATTATATAATTAATTTATGTCATTTGACAGAGAAAGAGCTTGCAAAGCAATTTGTCCAGTTCTTGTTATGTTAAGATGTGCACATTACTTCAAAGCCACTATCCTAATTCATGGGTGGTCTGTCTGAACATTTCTCATGTGCTTTACTGTAAGTTTTTGTGTATCAAGTTTTGTGATTTTTTTATAACCAATATTATATTTATATTAATTTATAAGAACAAAATGCACACTGTAAAAAGTCCTGGGGACAGACTGAACTCTTCTGAACACTGTATAGCATTGTAGGAGTAAACTTTCAGCATAATTGAGGCCTAAAAACTGAAATGTTCCTGTGACTTATTTGAGTCCTTAAGAGTTGCTAGAAATGTCTATCAGCACTAAGCTGTTAGAAATTAATCATCAGAGATATCACATCCCAGATGTATCAACGGTTTATTATTCATATTTTTAATGACCCAGTAAGGTCATTGTATCCTCAATGGAACCCTGGATGAATGTTAACTACTTTGATTGACTCAGGAGCTGATTTAGCAAAAACCAGCTACAATAGTATCCAATCCGTTTGTGCACCCTTTCTCCTGGAGATGTATTTGGCTTACACTTTTTATGTGGTCCAGATCCGGTAAACCATAAAACAAAGCTTTTGGTGCATTTGAATAACAACAAAAATCTTGATGAAGTTCCTATGTGCAGAGAGAGACTGATCAGGACAATGCGGTTAAACACTGTTGCTGAAAATAGTCCAGGAAAGACAAGAAACACTTCAAGATAATGGATCATGAACTAGCATTTGCAAATACAGTAGTCATCACTAATGAATTATTGAATTATGAACAGACATCAACAAACCAATAATAATGCTAACCCTTTTTTATTATAAATTTACAAACACATTAACTAAAAGTATTCTGTCATTTGTTTATGATGACACAAGTCATTAACTTATGTTGTTACTTGCAGGGACACAGTTTGATTAGTATTTATTTATTGTGGCCGGGGCTATGGGCGTGTCAGCCGGACAGGGAAGTCAAACAGTGGAAAGGAATTCATTACTTGATCCTCTGCTGATTTTGTGTATTTGTCCACTGAAAAAGACATGATCAGTCTATAACCATTTCAAATAAGTTACAAATTGGTACAAGATGTATGGCTCCTGTCTACTGAAGCAATCAATCTCCACCATGGCCAAGACCAAAGAGCTGTCCAAGGATGTCAGGGACAAGATTGTCGACCTACATAAGGCTGGAATGGGCTACAAGACCATCGCCAAGCAGCTTGGTGAGAAAAAACACAAAATAACTGTCTCCCTCGGTCTAGGGCTCCATGCAAGATCTCATTTGGTGGCTCTGTGGCCGACTGGAAGTCCCTGCAGTGAGTGGTGAAAACCCAGCTGCAGGTGCCCAGCTTCTGCCATCAAAGACATCCAGCACAAGCGCTGTTTGCGGAGTGCGCTTACTGTTTGTACTATACATTTACCACTCGCACAGAGGTTTTTTCCACTTGTACTGTATTGCCCTCTGCACATTTGCTGTTTTTTATCTCCAATATTGAACTGAACAAGTTCAGGGTTAGAGATTAAACAAGTGCACAAACCAACTGCCCCCAATCAACACAGGAGACATCACCTCTTATGGGACACCAGTGTCCGCTCCCCTGTAGATATTATACAGAATAAAGTGCAGTACCAGAGAGACACCAGTGTCCACTCCCCTGTAGATATTATACAGAATAAAGTGCAGTACCAGAGAGACACCAGTGTCCACTCCTCTGTAGATATTATACAGAATAAAGTGCTGTACCAGAGACACCAGTGTCCACTCCCCTGTAGATATTATACAGAATAAAGTGCTGTACCAGAGACACCAGTGTCCACTCCTCTGTAGATATTATACAGAATAAAGTGCTGTACCAGAGAGACACCAGTGTCCACTCCCCTGTAGATATTATACAGAATAAAGTGCAGTACCAGAGAGACACCAGTGTCCACTCCCCTGTAGATGTTATACAGAATAAAGTGCTGTACCAGAGAGACACCAGTGTCCACTCCCCTGTAGATATTATACAGAATAAAGTGCTGTACCAGAGAGACACCAGTGTCCACTCCCTGTAGATATTATACAGAATAAAGTGCTGTACCAGAGAGACACCAGTGTCCACTCCCTGTAGATATTATACAGAATAAAGTGCTGTACCAGAGAGACACCAGTGTCCACTCCCCTGTAGATGTTATACAGAATAAAGTGCTGTACCAGAGACACCAGTGTCCACTCCTCTGCAGATATTATACAGAATAAAGTGCTGTACCAGAGACACCAGTGTCCACTCCCCTGTAGATATTATACAGAATAAAGTGCTGTACCAGAGAGACACCAGTGTCCACTCCCTGTAGATATTATACAGAATAAAGTGCTGTACCAGAGAGACACCAGTGTCCACTCACCTGTAGATATTATACAGAATAAAGTGCTGTACCAGAGAGACACCAGTGTCCACTCCCTGTAGATATTATACAGAATAAAGTGCTGTACCAGAGACACCAGTGTCCACTCCCTGTAGATGTTATACAGAATAAAGTGCTGTACCAGAGAGACACCAGTGTCCACTCCCTGTAGATATTATACAGAATAAAGTGCTGTACCAGAGAGACACCAGTGTCCACTCCCCTGTAGATATTATACAGAATAAAGTGCTGTACCAGAGAGACACCAGTGTCCACTCCCTGTAGATATTATACAGAATAAAGTGCTGTACCAGAGACACCAGTGTCCACTCCCTGTAGAGATTATACAGAATAAAGTGCTGTACCAGAGAGACACCAGTGTCCACTCACCTGTAGATGTTATACAGAATAAAGTGCTTTACCAGAGAGACACCAGTGTCCACTCCCCTGTAGATATTATACAGAATAAAGTGCAGTACCAGAGAGACACCAGTGTCCACTCACCTGTAGATATTATACAGAATAAAGTGCTGTACCAGAGAGACACCAGTGTCCACTCCCTGTAGAGATTATACAGAATAAAGTGCTGTACCAGAGAGACACCAGTGTCCACTCCCTGTAGATATTATACAGAATAAAGTGCTGTACCAGAGAGACACCAGTGTCCACTCCCTGTAGATATTATACAGAATAAAGTGCTGTACCAGAGAGACCAGTGTCCACTCCCTGTAGATGTTATACAGAATAAAGTGCTGTACCAGAGAGACACCAGTGTCCACTCCCTGTAGATGTTATACAGAATAAAGTGCAGTACCAGAGACACCAGTGTCCACTCCCTGTAGATATTATACAGAATAAAGTGCTGTACCAGAGAGACACCAGTGTCCACTCCCTGTAGATATTATACAGAATAAAGTGCTGTACCAGAGAGACACCAGTGTCCACTCCCTGTAGATATTATACAGAATAAAGTGCTGTACCAGAGAGACCAGTGTCCACTCCCCTGTAGATGTTATACAGAATAAAGTGCTGTAGCAGAGAGACACCAGTGTCCACTCACCTGTAGATGTTATACAGAATAAAGTGCAGTACCAGAGAGACACCAGTGTCCACTCCCCTGTAGATGTTATACAGAATAAAGTGCTGTACCAGAGAGACACCAGTGTCCACTCCCCTGTAGATGTTATACAGAATAAAGTGCTGTACCAGAGACACCAGTGTCCACTCCCCTGTAGATATTATACAGAATAAAGTGCTGTACCAGAGAGACACCAGTGTCCACTCACCTGTAGATATTATACAGAATAAAGTGCTGTACCAGAGAGACACCAGTGTCCACACCCCTGTAGATATTATACAGAATAAAGTGCTGTACCAGAGAGACACCGGTGTCCACTCACCTGTAGATATTATACAGAATAAAGTGCAGTACCAGAGAGACACCAGTGTCCACTCCCCTGTAGATATTATACAGAATAAAGTGCAGTACCAGAGAGACACCAGTGTCCACTCCCCTGTAGATATTATACAGAATAAAGTGCTGTACCAGAGAGACACCAGTGTCCACTCCCCTGCAGATGTTATACAGAATAAAGTGCTGTACCAGAGAGACACCAGTGTCCACTCCCCTGTAGATATTATACAGAATAAAGTGCTGTACCAGAGAGACACCAGTGTCCACTCACCTGTAGATATTATACAGAATAAAGTGCTGTACCAGAGAGACACCAGTGTCCACTCCCCTGTAGAGATTATACAGAATAAAGTGCTGTACCAGAGACACCAGTGTCCACTCCCTGTAGATATTATACAGAATAAAGTGCTGTACCAGAGAGACACCAGTGTCCACTCCCCTGTAGAGATTATACAGAATAAAGTGCTGTACCAGAGAGACACCAGTGTCCACTCCCCTGTAGATGTTATACAGAATAAAGTGCTGTACCAGAGACACCAGTGTCCACTCACCTGTAGATATTATACAGAATAAAGTGCTGTACCAGAGAGACACCAGTGTCCACTCCCCTGTAGATGTTATACAGAATAAAGTGCTGTACCAGAGAGACACCAGTGTCCACTCAGCAGTAGATGTTATACAGAATAAAGTGCAGTACCAGAGAGACACCAGTGTCCACTCCCCTGTAGATATTATACAGAATAAAGTGCTGTACCAGAGACACCAGTGTCCACTCCCCTGTAGATATTATACAGAATAAAGTGCTGTACCAGAGAGACACCAGTGTCCACTCACCTGTAGATATTATACAGAATAAAGTGCTGTACCAGAGAGACACCAGTGTCCACTCCCCTGTAGATATTATACAGAATAAAGTGCTGTACCAGAGAGACACCAGTGTCCACTCCCCTGTAGATATTATACAGAATAAAGTGCTGTACCAGAGAGACACCAGTGTCCACTCACCTGTAGATGTTATACAGAATAAAGTGCTGTACCAGAGAGACACCAGTGTCCACTCCCTGTAGATATTATACAGAATAAAGTGCTGTACCAGAGAGACACCAGTGTCCACTCCCCTGTAGATATTATACAGAATAAAGTGCTGTACCAGAGAGACACCAGTGTCCACTCCCCTGTAGATATTATACAGAATAAAGTGCTGTACCAGAGAGACACCAGTGTCCACTCCCTGTAGATATTATACAGAATAAAGTGCTGCACCAGAGACACCAGTGTCCACTCCCCTGTAGATATTATACAGAATAAAGTGCTGTACCAGAGAGACACCAGTGTCCACTCACCTGTAGATATTATACAGAATAAAGTGCTGTACCAGAGAGACACCAGTGTCCACTCCCTGTAGATATTATACAGAATAAAGTGCTGTACCAGAGAGACACCAGTGTCCACTCCCTGTAGATATTATACAGAATAAAGTGCAGTACCAGAGAGACACCAGTGTCCACTCCCTGTAGATATTATACAGAATAAAGTGCTGTACCAGAGACACCAGTGTCCACTCCCTGTAGATGTTATACAGAATAAAGTGCTTTACCAGAGAGACACCAGTGTCCACTCCCTGTAGATATTATACAGAATAAAGTGCTGTACCAGAGAGACACCAGTGTCCACTCCCTGTAGATATTATACAGAATAAAGTGCTGTACCAGAGAGACACCAGTGTCCACTCCCTGTAGATATTATACAGAATAAAGTGCAGTACCAGAGAGACACCAGTGTCCACTCCCTGTAGATATTATACAGAATAAAGTGCTGTACCAGAGACACCAGTGTCCACTACCCTGTAGATGTTATACAGAATAAAGTGCTGTACCAGAGAGACACCAGTGTCCACTCCCTGTAGATATTATACAGAATAAAGTGCTGTACCAGAGAGACACCAGTGTCCACTCCCTGTAGATATTATACAGAATAAAGTGCTGTACCAGAGAGACACCAGTGTCCACTCCCTGTAGATATTATACAGAATAAAGTGCAGTACCAGAGAGACACCAGTGTCCACTCCCTGTAGATGTTATACAGAATAAAGTGCTGTACCAGAGAGACACCAGTGTCCACTCACCTGTAGATATTATACAGAATAAAGTGCTGTACCAGAGACACCAGTGTCCACTCACCTGTAGATATTATACAGAATAAAGTGCTGTACCAGAGACACCAGTGTCCACTCCCCTGTAGATGTTATACAGAATAAAGTGCTTTACCAGAGAGACACCAGTGTCCACTCACCTGTAGATATTATACAGAATAAAGTGCTGTACCAGAGAGACACCAGTGTCCACTCCCCTGTAGATATTATACAGAATAAAGTGCTGTACCAGAGAGACACCAGTGTCCACTCCCTGTAGATATTATACAGAATAAAGTGCTGTACCAGAGACACCAGTGTCCACTCCCTGTAGATATTATACAGAATAAAGTGCTGTACCAGAGAGACACCAGTGTCCACTCCCCTGTAGATATTATACAGAATAAAGTGCTGTACCAGAGAGACACCAGTGTCCACTCCCCTGTAGATGTTATACAGAATAAAGTGCTGTACCAGAGACACCAGTGTCCACTCACCAGTAGATGTTATACAGAATAAAGTGCTGTACCAGAGAGACACCAGTGTCCACTCCCCTGTAGATATTATACAGAATAAAGTGCTGTACCAGAGAGACACCAGTGTCCACTCACCTGTAGATGTTATACAGAATAAAGTGCTGTACCAGAGACACCAGTGTCCACTCACCTGTAGATATTATACAGAATAAAGTGCTGTACCAGAGAGACACCAGTGTCCACTCACCAGTAGATATTATACAGAATAAAGTGCTGTACCAGAGAGACACCAGTGTCCACTCACCTGTAGATATTATACAGAATAAAGTGCTGCACCAGAGAGACCAGTGTCCACTCCCCTGTAGATATTATACAGAATAAAGTGCAGTACCAGAGACACCAGTGTCCACTCCCTGTAGATATTATACAGAATAAAGTGCTGTACCAGAGGGACACCAGTGTCCACTCCCCTGTAGAGATTATACAGAATAAAGTGCAGTACCAGAGAGACACCAGTGTCCACTCCCCTGTAGATATTATACAGAATAAAGTGCAGTACCAGAGAGACCAGTGTCCACTCACCTGTAGATATTATACAGAATAAAGTGCAGTACCAGAGAGACACCAGTGTCCACTCACCTGTAGATATTATACAGAATAAAGTGCTGTACCAGAGACACCAGTGTCCACTCCCCTGTAGATGTTATACAGAATAAAGTGCTTTACCAGAGAGACACCAGTGTCCACTCCCCTGTAGATATTATACAGAATAAAGTGCTGTACCAGAGAGACACCAGTGTCCACTCCCCTGTAGATATTATACAGAATAAAGTGCTGTACCAGAGAGACACCAGTGTCCACTCCCCTGTAGATATTATACAGAATAAAGTGCAGTACCAGAGAGACACCCGTGTCCACTCCCCTGTAGATATTATACAGAATAAAGTGCAGTACCAGAGAGACACCAGTGTCCACTCCCCAGATGTTATACAGAATAAAGTGCAGTACCAGAGAGACACCAGTGTCCACTCACCTGTAGATATTATACAGAATAAAGTGCAGTACCAGAGAGACACCAGTGTCCACTCCCCAGATGTTATACAGAATAAAGTGCAGTACCAGAGAGACACCAGTGTCCACTCCCCAGATATTATACAGAATAAAGTGCAGTACCAGAGAGACACCAGTGTCCACTCCCCAGATGTTATACAGAATAAAGTGCAGTACCAGAGAGACACCAGTGTCCACTCACCTGTAGATATTATACAGAATAAAGTGCTGTACCAGAGAGACACCAGTGTCCACTCCCCTGTAGATGTTATACAGAATAAAGTGCTGTACCAGAGAGACACCAGTGTCCACTCCCCTGTAGATATTATACAGAATAAAGTGCAGTACCAGAGAGACACCAGTGTCCACTCCCCTGTAGATATTATACAGAATAAAGTGCAGTACCAGAGAGACACCAGTGTCCACTCCCCTGTAGATATTATACAGAATAAAGTGCTGTACCAGAGACACCAGTGTCCACTCCCCTGTAGATGTTATACAGAATAAAGTGCTGTACCAGAGAGACACCAGTGTCCACTCCCCTGTAGATATTATACAGAATAAAGTGCTGTACCAGAGAGACACCAGTGTCCACTCCCCTGTAGATATTATACAGAATAAAGTGCTGTACCAGAGAGACCAGTGTCCACTCACCTGTAGATATTATACAGAATAAAGTGCAGTACCAGAGAGACACCAGTGTCCACTCCCCTGTAGATATTATACAGAATAAAGTGCATTACCAGAGAGACCAGTGTCCACTCACCTGTAGATATTATACAGAATAAAGTGCAGTACCAGAGAGACACCAGTGTCCACTCCTCTGCAGATATTATACAGAATAAAGTGCTGTACCAGAGAGACACCAGTGTCCACTCCCCTGTAGATATTATACAGAATAAAGTGCTGTACCAGAGAGACACCAGTGTCCACTCCCCTGTAGATATTATACAGAATAAAGTGCTGTACCAGAGACACCAGTGTCCACTACCCTGTAGATGTTATACAGAATAAAGTGCTGTACCAGAGAGACACCAGTGTCCACTCCCTGTAGATATTATACAGAATAAAGTGCTGTACCAGAGAGACACCAGTGTCCACTCACCTGTAGATATTATACAGAATAAAGTGCTGTACCAGAGACACCAGTGTCCACTCACCTGTAGATATTATACAGAATAAAGTGCTGTACCAGAGAGACACCAGTGTCCACTCCCCTGTAGATATTATACAGAATAAAGTGCTGTACCAGAGACACCAGTGTCCACTCACCTGTAGATATTATACAGAATAAAGTGCTGTACCAGAGAGACACCAGTGTCCACTCCCCTGTAGATGTTATACAGAATAAAGTGCTGTACCAGAGAGACACCAGTGTCCACTCACCAGTAGATGTTATACAGAATAAAGTGCAGTACCAGAGAGACACCAGTGTCCACTCCCCTGTAGATATTATACAGAATAAAGTGCTGTACCAGAGACACCAGTGTCCACTCACCTGTAGATATTATACAGAATAAAGTGCTGTACCAGAGAGACACCAGTGTCCACTCCCCTGTAGATATTATACAGAATAAAGTGCTGTACCACTCTCGCAAGGATCCTGGAGGGGGCCTGGGAGTATGCCCATCCAGTCTACATGTGTTTTGTGGATCTGGAGAAGGCGTATGACCGGGTACCCCGGGATCTTTTGTGGGAGGTGCTGCGGGAGTATGGGGTGAGGGGGTCTCTTCTCAGGGCCATCCAATCTCTGTACGCTCAAAGCATGAGCTGTGTCCGTGTCCTCGGCAGTAAGTCGGATTCGTTCCCGGTGGGGGTTGGCCTCCGCCAGGGCTGCGCTTTGTCACCAATCCTGTTTGTAATATTCATGGACAGGATATCAAGGCGTAGTCATGGGGGAGGGGTTCCCGTTCGGTGGGCTGATGGTCACATCACTGCTTTTTGCGGATGATGTGGTCCTGATGGCCTCATCGGTCGGTGACCTTCAGCACTCACTGGATCGGTTCGCAGCCGAGTGTGAAGCGGCTGGGATGAGGGTTAGCACCTCTAAATCTGAGGCCATGACTCTCAGCAGGAAACCGGTGGAGTGCCTACTCCGGGTAGGGAATGAGTCCTTACTCCAAGTGAAGGAGTTCAAGTACCTCGGGGTCCTGTTCGCGAGTGAGGGAACAATGGAGCGAGAGTTTGGTCGGAGGATCGGAGCAGCGGGGGCGGTGTTGCATTCGCTTCACCGCACCGTTGTGACGAAAAGAGAGCTGAGCCGAAAGGCAAAGCTCTCGATCTACCGGTCAATCTTTGTTCCTACCCTCACCTATGGTCATGAAAGCTGGGTCATGACCGAAAGAACGAGATCGCGGGTACAAGCGGCCGAAATGGGTTTTCTCAGAAAGGTGGCTGGCCTCTCCCTTAGGGATAGGGTGAGAAGCTCAGTCATCCGAGAGGAACTCGGAGTAGAGCCGCTGCTCCTTTGCATAGAAAGGAGCCAGTTGAGGTGGTTCGGGCATCTTGTACGAATGCCACCTGGGCGCCTCCCTAGAGAGGTGTTCCAGGCACGTCCAGCTGGGAGGAGACCTCGGGGAAGACCCAGGACTAGGTGGAGAGATTATATCTCCACACTGGCCTGGGAACGCCTCGGGATTCCCCAGTCAGAGCTGGCTAATGTTGCCCGGGAAAGGGAAGTTTGGGGTCCCCTGCTAGAGCTGCTACCCCCGCGACCCGACCCCGGATAAGCGGTTGAAGATGAGATGAGATGACTTATTAGATACATTGTGCATTTCATTTTATACATTGTATACACTTTACACGATTTATTGTATGCATCTTATACATTGTTTCAATTTTATTGTTAAATACTTATTAATGTACTTTGACGTAAAGTTGTGACATGTTTTGTTGCACTTAACTAGTTTTGAAATAAATTGTAATTTCTAAAAATAAATACTTGTTTGTTGTTTTTGGTTAATTCAAAAAAGGTCTCAATTTGATTTGACAGTTCATCTAAGGGTAGGAACAAAAGACAATTTCAAGAGTATGTGTGTGACTGCCATTAAGCCAGTAAATGCCAACCCACTGATGCCAACCCACCTGGCCATGCAAGCATGAATAGCCACATGTAAATTGTTCTTAACTAGTCACTCAACAAACTAGTCACCAACTCACTCATGCCCTCATTTGTTCATTCACTCACTCACAAATCCACGAGGCCTGTGTCTGGCACTGAACGAGTGTTTCTTGATCCCTAAACTTTGTCCGAAATCAAAACTCTGGTTTCTCTTCAATTTACGCACAAGTTATCGGCGGCTCGGAGTGTTGCCAGAGTGGGAGTGGTTTCGATTAAGAGTTTTCACCTGGTGTCATGCGTTGTATGGGGCACAGGTGAAGGGAGTCACGGTTGGGGGTTGTTAGGTGTAGGGTTTTGTTTTTTTGTTTTTGCGCGACGTGCGCGTTTCCTTAGTTTCTCGTTTTGGAGGTTTTTGTTTAGGCCTGGTGCGGGGCCTTTGTATAGCCAGCACCATGGCCGCTGGTACTAAAGCGGGGGACGTTTCCTCTAATTTCGCCCTCCGCTTTCAGCGGAAAGATGGGAGGGAGTCTGGGACCGGACACAATTCGCCAAGAGCATGCTGGTGGATGCTCTGAAGCTCTCGACGGCTGAGGTCTCGAGCCTTTTTGGGAGCAGCAATGACCTATTTTATGAGGTAACGTTCTATAAGGACGCAGACAAGGTGGCAACCTTGAAGAAGGTGAGGGGGGCGGGCCAGACAGTGCCACACAATCTTTTTACGGTGATGGACACTTCGAAGGTGAGGCCGGAAGTGGTGGTGCCTGAAACGGTGGGTCCTGAAGTGGCGGGTCCGGAAGCGGCGGGCCCGGATGCGGCGGGTCCGGAGGCAAGGGGTGCGGAGGCAAGGGGTCCGGAGGCAAGGGGCCCGGAGGCAAGGGGCCCGAAGGCAAGGGGCCCGGAAGCGGAGGGTCCGGATGCAAGGGGTCCGGAGGCGGTGGGTCCGGAGGCAAGGGGCCCGGAGGCAAGGGGGGTGCCGGGGAGGAGGATGAAGAACACCCTCCGCTTTCAGTGGAAGGGTGCGTTGGAGGGGATTTGGAGCCGAAACCAGTTTGCCCGGGATATGTTACTGGGGGCGTTGAAGGCTACGCCCGTGGTTGTCAAGTGCCTCCAGGAGAACATTAAGGAGTGGGCGTATGAAGTGACTTTTTTTAAGGAGGACATGTTGGCAACGATGGAGAACGTGGAGGAAGCAGGGCAGACCAGGCCGTACAGCCTTTTCAACCTGGCTGACCTCTCAAGGGGGGGGGGGTCCGGGAGGTAACTGTTCGGATGTATGACTCAAATGTTGAGGATGAGAGTGTGCGGAGGTTTCTGGAGGGGTACTGCAAAGTGACGGAGGGGCCCAGGTACACCAGGGGCCCGTACGGGTTTTGGACGGCCAGGAGGCAGTTTCGGGTGATCCTTCATCCGGATCCGGCCGGGAAGGACGGCTACCGCCACCTTCCGACCATGTTCGAGATTGGGGGAGAGAGCGGTACAATATTTTATGCGCGGCAACCGAGTTTCTGCCGCAGGTGCCAGAAAAGCGGGCACAGCATGGCCTCATGTGAGACGAGGCGGAGGTGCTACAGATGTGGGTCGGACCAGCACGAGGTGGCAAATGTCTGGCGCCAAAAACGTGCAGGAGGTGTGGCTCTGGGGAGCATTTGGTGGCTACATGCCCGATGCAGAGGAGACGTACGCCGAGGCTGCAGGAGGAGAGAGCGGGAGAGGTGAGGCACCGGGGGCGGAGCCCCAGGAGCAGGCGAGGGAGGAGCCCCAGGAGCAGGCAGCGGGACCCCAGGAGGTGGCACCTGCGGGAATAGACGTGCCCCAGGCAAGAGGGACGGAGGAGGTGGAGGAGATGGAGGAGGAGACACAGCCGGGGGAAGTTGGCGGGGATGGTGCCCTCGGGCGTCCCCGCATCGAAGAGGGCGAACGTGGTGGGGAGGGAGGACAGTGGAGAAGGTGGGCCGGGGAGGAAAAAGAATGGGAGAGGAGGAGCCAAGGGTTAGGGTTAGGCGGTGGGGACAGGGATGGTTTGGCCGAGGGGGAGGACCCGATGCAAGGAGGGTCGGGGGCTGGGACTCCCCAGGCAACACAGGGGACAGAGGCGGCTTTTGCCGGGGGGGGGGTTTGGGGACATTGGGGGCGGACACTGGGACCCCAAAGGCGTCCCAGGGGACAGAACGGGCTTTTGCCGGGGGGGGGACCCAATGTCAGGAGGGCTGGAGGTTGGGACCCCCCAGGCATCTGCAGGGACGGAGTTGGCCTTTGCCGGGGGGGGGGGACATAAGCCTTTTGGTGTCTTTGTTTTTGAGGTGGTGGTTGGTGTTGTGTTTATTGGTGGGTGGTTTTTGGGTTTGATGGGGGTAAAGTTGTGGATGGAGGTGTATTGTGGGGTTTTGGTTGTGTGGTGGGTGGTTTTGGGGTCGTCTTTTGGTTTGGTTTCATTGGTGCCTGATGTGGGCCGGTGTTATGATACAATGTTGAACATGTCTTTGGGTAATAAAGACGTTTAACAATCTGAGGCTCAGAGTTTTGGCGGGAGTGTGGCGTGTGCCGTTGACCTGTTTTTCACCTGGTGTCGTGCGGTGTATGGGGCACAGGTGGAGGGGGTCACGTTTGGGTGTTTTTTGGGGTAGGCCTAAATTTGCCATTTTTGTTTTTGCGCGACGTGCGCTTATCCTTAGTTTCTCCTTTTTTCCTTTGTTTATAATTTATTTTTGTTTAGGCCTGGTGCGTGGCCTTCTATAGCCAGCACCATGGCGGCTGGGCTGGAAAAAGGGATGAAAAACACCCTCCAGTTCCAGTGGAAAGGAGCAGCGGGGGAGATCTGGAGCCGGGAGCAGTTTGCCCGGATCATGCTGCTGGGGACTCTGAAGGTGACGCCGGTAACGGTGAAGGGCCTCCAGGGGAACTTGAGGACAAGCTCCTTTGAGGTCACCTTCAGGGAGGAGGACATGGTGGCCTCATTGAAGAAAGTGGGGGCAGACAAGGTCGTACGATCTGTTCCGAGTGACGGATCTGTCGAAGGGGGGAGCAGTGATGGTTACGGTCCACATATTGGACACCAATGTTGAGGAGGGGCCGGTTAGGAGATTCCTGGCACAGTACTGTACAGTGACGGAGGGGCCAAGGTTGGTCAGTCGCCCGTATGGTTTCTGGACGGTGCGGATGCAGTTTATGGTGGTCCTCCATCAGGATCCCACCGGGAAGGACGGCTACCGCCACCTCCCGGGATTTTTCTCAATTGGAGGAGAGAAGGGGGAACTATACTATGCCTGCCAAACCGTCTTCTGCCGCCGGTGCATGAAGTTTGGGCACAGCACGCTGGCATGTGCAACAAGGCGCCTGTGCAACAGGTGCGGGTCCGACCAGCATCTGGTCGCCAACTGTCCAGCGCCAAAGACCGCTCAGGAAACCCTGACGGGGGAGAGGCCAGGATTGGGGGGGTCTCTGGAAGAGGCCCGTGCTGGACTGCGGGAGCTCTCGGAGGGGATGTCAGGCGGGGAGGTACCAGCGTTGGAGGCACTCTCCGGGGGCTCCCTCCCACCGGGACAGGGGACGCCCGGGACTTACGAACCATGGGGGACTACAGAGGGGTGAGTGGGGGTGAGTCCGGAGGGCGCAAGAAAAAGAAGAAGGGGAAAGGGGCTGCCAAAGGGGTGGTGGGGGGAGCTGGTGTCTTGAAACCAGTGGTAGCCAACGTGTCTTGGCTGGGCCGACGTGGCGCAACACCAGCGGGGTAGAGAGGCGTCTCGACTACCGGTTCCTGCCGAGGGCGGTGGGACGGGTGGCGGGGCGTCTCCGAACCAGTGTTTTTCTCCGACCACGACGGGGTGCTCCTGCGGGTCGGGGACCCGGGCGGAGGCTTTGGGAAGGGTTATTGGAAGCTCCGCCTGGAGCTCCTCCAGGACCATGTGTTCGTGGGGGAGTTCCTCGGTTTCTTCAAGGGTCTCCATGGCCTTCGGGCTGTGTGTGGGGGCATCTTAGAGTGGTGGGAGATGGCGACAGGCAGGATGGCTCTGCCCCAGCGTTTGGGCCTCGGATTAAGGTAAAATGACCAGCATTGATAAACACTTAAGTTAAATCAATGTATTTCATAACCCTCTCTGTCTTCCTCTCTGTGTAGGTATCTGAGCGGTTAAAAATCGTACTGATGTCCAGCTGGCGGGGGTATCAATTTGTGGGGATTTAACATCATGTCTTCTATCCGTCTTGTCACTCTCTTGTCTGTCCATGCGTTCGCGCAAGACCAAGTGCTGTCCGAATACTCATTTTGATCAAGACGAAAGGGTAAGACGTAGGGCTATATACCACTTGAAACCAAGACATTCCGAGAGCTTACTTGAAACCAAGGGGTACCCAGAACTCAAGGTGAGACGTCAACAACGGCTGCTAGATCAGCAATAGAGACCCATAAATGTTGTATTTTCGGATTTATTAACGAATTAAAAAATTACGACACTCTTGTTTTGTGATCTACGCAGTCCTGTACATATATATTTTTAACCATTTTAATAATTGAAGTTTTTTTGTTTTTTTTAATCGCTACTTTTTGCTAGATTTCAACGCCAAAGATACATTGCTAATTTGCACAAGAAGTCCCGTATTTCTCTGACTACCTTTACTCAATGCATGTTTGTCTACATTTAACTCTTTTAGCAGATAATTCATATCAGTGCATAACAACCTGCTGCTTTTGGAATAGCGATAAAAGTGCTTTACATACCGTCCTGAATCACATAGGGACGCTGGAGGAAACCCGGCAATTAATTTGCTTTCGGGCAGAAAATTAACAGAAGTTTCATGCTGTACATCCATAGACAGTATGAAGATTTGCTCTGAGTTTCGCACATTTAATTTAAATAGTACTGTTATTTAACAATTGTTTACAATGTTGTTCAATAAATACAGGTCAAGATTAAGGGTTTCTGAACATCGATCAATGACATTCAAAACAGTGACCACTGAAACAGATATACAAAACACCATGCAGTGTGGATGAAAATATGTACTGAAAACAGCCTTCAATAGTAAGCAAGCAGGTTTATTTATTCAGCACGTGTGCTTTACAAAAACATTAATAACAATAGCACACAGAAGAACATCTGCATCCATATGCACCGCCACCAAAGTAAACATAAAATAACTACTAGATACATCAAACCACATGCGCAGTATAAGCGTGTTGGGGTTTATTGCACAGTATCTTGTTGGACCACCAGTCTGGAAAATAAAACAATTTTACACCATTAATGGCTGAGTTGGGAAAAATGTTTGCTACCTTGTTGGTTAGTTCCGTGAACTTTAAATACAATACGATAATGTTGTTTGCAACCAATCGATACATACCATAAGTTAAACTACCAGCATTCGTAGGCGTCGTAGACCTCTTCTCGCTTGATTTCTGCGATTTGTTGCAGACAATCGCAAAAACATAACTAAAATCTACGCAATCGACATACACACTTTTTTCTCGAAAGTTTGAGATCAACACTTGTGTCGCCTCTGGTGATGTAGCAGCCAGCTAGCGACGATGTATGATGAAGTAGCCAAAACCGAGTGGTGTCCCAATTCTTAGGGGTACGTAGCCCTTACCACTCGGTTTCGAGGGCCAAGAGGTAGGGGTAAACTAAGGGGTAGGGCTAAGGGGAAGGGGTAAGGGGGAGTATTTGGATTGGGCCTGAGTCTTACTACCAACAACTCCAGTTATCCTCCTTACTGTCTCTGGCTCACGATGTGTCTAACTATACCTCTGAATCTCTCCCACTGGATGCTGTTTATCCACCTTCTCTGCTGGTGATGACACCTACATTGCAGAGTTGATCACTAGAGCACTGCTCACTGGACCCCATGCCAACATCTTTGGTCAAGGCCTGCATGCCTTCCCTAAGCCCTCTATTGATGAACAAAGTGAATTGTTCCTTGCAGTCTAGTGCTGTTCCTCCCACACTTAAAATGGCTGCAGTCACACCTACCCTCAAGAAGCAAGGGCTTGACGCAGATGACTTTAATAACTACAAGCCCATTTCAAACCTTCCTTTTGTGGCTAAACTACTTGAGCGGAGTTGCCTCTCAACTTCACTGTCATATGACCAACCATGACCCGTATGAACCTCTACAATAAGGGTTTAGAGCTAAGCATAGCACAGAACTGCCCTCATTAAAGTCATCAATTACCTCCTCATTGCTGCAGACTCTCAAGATCTAAATATTCTCATCTTCCTGGACCTCTCAGCTGCCTTTGACACATTCTGGCTTGCTATCCTTCTCGACCGCATGGAAACAATGTTGGGCATATGTGGTACGGCACTTGACTGGTTCCGATCATATCTGGCTGACCGGAAGCAGTTTGTGTCATTTGGTGGCTCTGAATCCCAACCAGCCCCTGTCAACCAAGGCGTACCTCAGGGTTCGGTGCTTGGGCCCCTTCTTTTCATTATCTACATGTTACCCCTGGGACAGATCATTCGACAACATGTATATCAACACCAAACTCAACTCCCACCTACCCCCCTCAACTCTGATTAGCTGTCTTCATGACATCAAAAACTAGATGACGGCTAATTTACTTAAGCTGAATAGTAATAAAACACAGGTCATGGTGGTGGCTCCTAAGGCTCTTCTAAAGAGATTTGGTGACCTTGTATTATCCATTGATGGCTGCTCTATCTGCCCATCCACTGAAGTCCGTAATCTTGAAGTAGTCTTTCATCCAACTCTCTCGTTTGAGCCCCACATCACGTCTATCACCAAGTCAGTCTTCTTTCACCTCCGGAACATCTCCCAATCAAGACTGATTTGTTTAGGTCTGCTTTTCCCCACAGCTTAGCCTAGTCTACAGCTTGAATTTTACTGTTCAGTGTCCTTGGGTATCCTGAAAGGCGCTCAACATGTCATATATTACTAAAAAAAAATATATATTTTTTAATTATTTCACGTATTCATAACCCACATGCACACACCTCTATTCCTATTGTACGGCGCAGAACTCCATGGGACACATATCATCTATGCCATCTCATGCACACTTTGCAATGAGATTTATGGTGAAGCACGATATGACATGATCCAGACCATACTCAAATGACATCTCTATACCGTTACAAAGTAATAATTGACCCTAACACAACTAGTACAACACTTTCAGAGTCACTCCACAACCATTTAATCATTACAGGCCTGGAAACTAAGATCTGGAGCCTGGGACATAGAAGAATAAAATGCCATTGGATAAATACATTAAAAACTACATTTTTTATGTTTCAGGTCGCTTTAGGACTTACCCGGAGGCATTCTGGACTCCGCCACTTTCCTCCCGAGGCTCGGTTTAAACTCGGCTGTGAGGTCCTTCATCTTTTGACCAGATGTTGTCATCCCAGCGGTGTGGAGCATGAAGCAACAGTGTTGTTTTATTCTCTGTGTGTTTGGGGTTAACGCCACGCCGGTAAATATGCCTGAAGTCGTGTGAATCGGTACAATAAAGTGAGTCAATTTGTAGGAACAGTGATCTTACAGACTCTTTCCATTTGTAATGTTATTGAGATGTAATTAAGGACACATATAATTGTCTCTCTACATGTGTGAAAAACATTAAAGTATTCAAATTACAGCCTACACCAAGGGTCTGTTCGCTGTACGTTACTAACTCAGTTAACCGGATTGATTGTTGAAGATTTGGCATAATCCTGGTTAGTTTGGTTCTCCGAAGCTCATCCTGTACTTGTTGTCATAGCAACAGGTGCGTAAGCTTGAACCTGCTCTGGAGCAGGCTTATTTCATGTGAACAGGATTAGATCGGTGCTTTATAGGCGGATGTGAAGTGGGAAGTCATTCACAGCCATGTCCTTTACTTTTTTACGAGAACAATTTGCAGAGCTTTCCGAAATAATCCCGTATTGCGAGATAGACAAGACCCTTTGGGGCAGAGCGAAACTCATTGAGGGTGTCGAATACATAACTAATTTGTTGGATCCACACATTAGATGTTCGACTCATCGGAGTCTGGCTTTATCAACGGCACACGCCGTTTGCATAACCTTAATATTATTTGCGAGTGGCTCGTTCCTTTACATTATTGGAGATGCGAAAAAACTTGGGGAAAAGTGTGGTCATATTTTTACATTCCTACACAGTTTTGACTTTCACAAGTCAAAACAATTTATCATTACTCAATGTTTAACAGCTGAAATTACTGTACCAGTCATTTGGATTATAGGTCTACTTAATTTAATGCTGCAACAAATTGGTTAATTTTAATTTATATATAAAATATATAAATATAGCATTTTGTATATTACTTATCCCTATACACCCTCAGCCCCTTAGTATAATTTATATTGTTCTATTCATTTGTTGTATGTAAGCACCTTCATCATAGCACCTGCACCTGTCATAGTAAATACCTTGTCTATACACACATTCATGGCGATTAAACATTTTTTTGATTCTGATTTCTGATCCAAGAAACATGTTTGTCAACTGCCAGTCAAGTTATCAAACAATTAGAACGTTAAACCGTTCAAAGCAGATGAACTACAAGCATCTTGTATAAATATATGTATGTAGTGTAAAACTTTGACGCCCCATGCAGCTCATCTGGGTGAAATTATATAAATTTTTGCCCTGTTTAAAATAATTGTATGTAGTTACCACGGTTCTTTTATGTACGGTTGAGGCGGGGGATACTATACTACTATTGATCTGCTGCAGCCATGAGCAGTGTAATGTATAACTGTATTTGCCTAGGGTCAACCCTTTTTTACTCAGCTAATTGTCTGTCCCTGGGACAATAATTTGTTATCCACACATATAGCTTCTTGTCCCCAAACACATTTTAGATGACCGACGATGGCAGGTGGGGGCGGGTGTGTGTGTGTATATAATGAATGGCCCACTCCAAGTGTGACTGCGAGTGTTCGATTCTCTGACGTTTTCAGCTGGTTGCTGTAAAAGCGTGTGCTGCCCCCTATGTGCAGGACACTGGGACTCGGACTGGGACGGTGTTTATAAAGCTCTTTTAGAAGGATCCAGAGAGCCAAAGAAGAATACGACCTGGACAGAAACTTCATTATTTTAGTAAATTTTTTTGTGTCAGAAATGGAAAAAAGGCAATCACTTCAATTAATTATTTATCAACTATTATTTATTTTTAAAAAACGTGAAGTTACATGTCGGATTTCTGAAATTCTTATTTGGCCTACTCCAGCAAGTTTGCCCAGACATGGGAAAAGCATTAAAGAAACTTACTATTATTACATGTAATGTACGTGGTATTAAATCACAAATAAACCGCAATACTGAACTTGCTGAATTGAAACTCCTGAAAGCTGATATAATTTGCACTCAAGAACTCTGAGTGCAAATTGACAGAGTTGGCATTATGTTTAACTCGAAAGTAGACATCTTAAAAGTAAAGGAAATTGTCTCTTGGCGGTTGGTTGTGATAGATGTTTTTTTTGTGGTAGAAAGCTGCGACTTATTAACATATAGACTCCATGTAGGACAAGGGAAAAAAATCATTGTTCAATAAGTTGCACAGATTTTTATGTATAGGTTATTCTGTCGTAAAATGTGGCGATGTTAATGTTGTTACGCATCCCAATGACAAGATATCGAAGGTGCTTTTTTAACATTTGCTGACGCGAAGACTTTGAATGACATCTGCGACGAGTTTACTCTTAAAGATTGTTTTGAGTTGAACCCTTGAATCCTTACCAAAGCCCCAGTAACTGAGGGCGAGCCCATTCCTTACTAAAGCCCCAGTTATTGGGGGCGAGCCCATTCCTTACTAAAGCCCCAGTTATTGGGGGAGAGCCCATTCCTTACCAAAGCCCCAGTTATTGGGGGAGAGCCCATTCCTTAGTAAAGCCCCAGTTATTGGGGGAGAGCCCATTCCTTACCAAAGCCCCAGTTATTGGGGGAGAGCCCATTCCTTAGTAAAGCCCCAGTTACTGAGGGAGAGCCCATTCCTTACCAAAGCCCCAGTTATTGGGGGAGAGCCCATTCCTTACTAAAGCCCCAGTTATTGGGGGAGAGCCCATTCCTTACTAAAGCCCCAGTTACTGGCAGAGAGCCCATTCCTTAGTAAAGCCTCAGTTATTGGGGGAGAGCCCATTCCTTACTAAAGCCCCAGTTATTGGGGGAGAGCCCATTCCTTACTAAAGCCCCAGTTACTGGCAGAGAGCCCATTCCTTACTAAAACCCCAGTTACTGGGGGAGAGCCCATTCCTTACCAAAGCCCCAGTTACTGGGGGAGACCCCATTCCTTACTAAAGCCCCAGTTACTGGGGGAGAGCCCATTCCTTACCAAAGCCCGGGCTGCAACCTCTCCGGGCATCCAGGCGCTGATCTCTCCGGTGGCTTCCCCGCCGGCCCTTAATCTAGACGCCATAGAGTGTTCCCCCTTACCTGCGGTCCACCCGGTCCCCATCTCTATACCCTTCCAACAAGGTTGTGTCTCCCCATATTTACATCTACAGGCCAGAAACCCACCAGCCTTGTTAATTACAACAGAAATCCACGGTTGGTCCCTTTCTGTAAAAAAGTCTATCCTGATTATAGAGGACTCCAATATTCAGCTTATTCCTCCATTTACCGAGTCAAGAGTACAGGCACATAGTTTCCCGGGTGCAACCATTTACCACCTCAAAGGGGTAATTGAAAAATTTGATATACATCCCACTGTGGAAACAAATTATCCTAGCAGGAGGCCTAAACAATTGCCTTAGCAATAGGTATTGCTATTATGCTTATCATTGGAAACCAGTCATTTATTTGTTGCCTGAATCATAACTGAATGTATGTGTTACGTTCTAGCCCCCGATAGGGAGGGAACTAGACAACCCATTACTCGGGCCCACCGATGCCAGCAAGGGAGGTATGGAGTCGTGGTGTGAGACAATGATACTAAATTCCCAAATACCCTATTAAATAAGGCTTTTTTGCCACGGTAATATACTGGTACACTAAACATACAATAGTAAATTAGTTAGGAACTTGGGGAGGGCTGGACAGACCAAAGCAAAGAAATCAACAAAGAATCGAATACAACACCTATCTGGCGCACGACCCAGGCGCCCTAACCAAACATACAGCTGGTGGTCTTCCCAGGTCTAGCTGGTGTTCTTAGACAGGGGAGTAATCCTACAGGTGATGTATACCCCGAGGTAGCTCTAAATCTACTCCCCAACTTCCTGTGAACAAAAGAAAAAGGAATAATTAACAAAAAAACTATACAGACTCAGGCAACGGCTACACAAAACCAGGGTGAAAAGTTCTAAATAAAAACCTTAATACAGTTCACAGAGTTCAAACGGAACCCCACAGAGTACAAACCAAAGCCGTCTGCAGCAAGAGCCAGCCTGCCTCTCACTGATCCAAAACCTGGGCTTTTTAAGGAGCCCAGCCAGATGCGGCCATTAATGACTGGGCGGAGTTCCAAGTCCCAATCACCGGCCGCATCACCAATCAGCTGCCGGAACCATCAGAAGCCATCTTGCCTGTTTAGGAAAGACAATCACCCAAAACACAAGGAACCAGGGGCAACCATACATATAAACGAATCCAGAACTCTGGGGACGTAACAGTTTGTTTGGTAGAAATGTAACCCCTAATTGGTTTTAATTGTTTGTTTTGGTGTAGGAGACTTGGCTACTTCCACCCATAGACACTGTTTTTTCATGGTCCTGGGGTGTTTAGTCCAAGTTTGCTTCACCTTCCCTCCTTATCCCCCCCTTTGTTTCATAAATGTTTTCATCTTTTTAAACTTTGAAAGTAGCCTGTTGGGTTAATTGGCTGTTTTTTTTAGCTTTTTAACTTAGTTTTAGAAATTATTTTGAACATAATTAGTGGCCTTTTCTAACTCCTAGTCTCATCAGCTGAGGATGACTCTTCACAAGAGAAATAGTTTTGGCCCTTTGACTCAGGCTGCAGCCCACATTCAGAATATTCCTAATTCAGGGTTGAATGTACCTAAAGTGACTTTTGACCCTAAACAGTACTTCAAACTCTTACAGGCTGTCCATCATGCTGAGATCTTAGCTACATTACAGATGACTGATTAATTTCCCCCAGGCATGTTGAGACAAGTGAATAGACTAACAGCCTTCATTAAGCCATCTACACCCTGTCAGGCCACTTTAGCCTTGGTAAAGGGAAACACAGATCATTGTATGGACATCAACACGGGAATCCTTATAGAACATTATGACTCAGTCTTGTCAGCCGGGCTACAGGAACTGGGAAATTTTGATAGGGCTGTGGCCTGGGCCAAGGCTCGCTATAGACGCAAGTTCACTGAATCATCAGTGACCACCTTGCGTGCCATGCTACCCAAAAAGGTTTTCAGTTCAGGCTGATGAGGATCAGATTCCTGTAACATTGGAGAGCTTTCCACCTTTGTCCGGCAGCCCTGGACCAGCTCCAGTTAACCCTGTAGAAGTGAGGAGTGGCACTTTAGCCAGTGGCCCAGTTAAAAACAAACTTCAGGGACGCCCCCAAAACCCCAGGAGACTACTGGGAAACAACCAATGATTGAGGTAAGCTCAGTGGACGAGACTCCGGCTGACATGCAGTTGGGGCCTTTGGCTACACAGCCCCCCAAAAAAATTATACAGTCATGTAGTCTTACAATGCATTGGTACTATAACTCCTCTTTTTGAGCCTGAACAGGAGGAGTTGGTAGTGGGTGTTGGTCGTGACCTGACTGTTTCTGTCCCTGGGGCCGTAGAGGTTAACCTAAACATGATGGGTTACGAGCAAGCAGTTGTCTGCCTGAACACGTCCCTATCTGAGCCTTCAAAAGGACACTGCTGCTGCGCTCTCCCAGGACTTCTCGAACAGATTGCAGTGACAACTCTAAATCCCAGCTGTTGATTGGTTGCCTGGGCTCTCCCCTCGATCCCGGTATTCCCATCACCCGCCATTACACAAACACCTATACGTTTGTGAACCCTTTAGACACCCAAATACCACCAGAAAAATATTTGTCTGGGAACTAATCGTCTCCAAACCGATTGTGATTAAGGATTTTAATATTTCACGTATTCCCATGTTTACTGATCCTACGGGGCAGGGAGACAGTTTCCCAGGGGCAAATTCTTACCATCTAAAAGGGATTATTGAAAAACTAGAACCACAACCAGCAGTACAAACAGTAATCTTATTCGGTGGTCTAAACAATTGTCTTTCTAGACAAACTGCATTGACTACCTGGAAACAATTACAGCAGCTGTTGAAAATAGCAGAAAATAGATCCCCGAATGCACTATTGTA
>CM055742.1:19328294-19344463 GCA_029465975.1 Dallia pectoralis | reverse complement strand
CAGCGGCGCGCCCGGACGAGCCCAGCGGCTTCCCTTCCGTAGCGCAACTTTACACCCCCATTAACCCTCTCCCTTCCCAGCAGCCCCGAGCTCTGGCCCCAGGCACTAGCGCGCAGCTTCCGCAGCCAGCAGCTGTACAGGCTATCCCGCGACTCCAGTCCTTCTACCCAGGTGCCAACCCCGCCCACCAGCAGTGGCCCACAGCTAACCCCGCCCACCAGCAGTGGCCCGCAGCCCCGCAGCTCCAAACAAGCGCGGGCCCGCCCCCGCTCGCAGCGCAAGTTCCCCCTTTTCCCTTCCAGCCTCCTTTCCCCCCGCCCAACTTCCCCCCCCCTGCCGCCGCAGGTCCCCTAGGCGCGTTCCCACCGCCTACGTTCCAAGCTCCGGGGTACACCCTCCCCTGCGCCTCCACCCAATCCAAATCCCCATACTCCCTCTTCACAGCCACCCCGATGCCCGTGCCGTCTAACGCCGTCGCCATGGAACCCCGCCGGTTTCCCAGCACATCCGCGCCCAGATCCTCTCAGGTGCGGACGCAGACCTTTCATCTCTGCTCTCTCTTCTTCCCGCAGCCGAACCGGAACGCCGGATTGACTGCGGGGAGTACTCAGTCACCCTTAGGAACACAACCACCCACTCATCTCGCGTACTCTCTTTCCCGAGTTCTCAATGGCCTTTTCCCGGTTCACCGAGATAATCTGTTCCGTTTTTCCCCAAAGGCGGCGCGAACTGAACGACTATCAAGCCATTATAGCCGAACTCGCGCTGTCCTACGGGGGGCACTTCTACACCTACCACAAGCTCTTCTCCGCAAAGAGCGCCGTGCGAGTCGCGCAGTGGAACCAGTGCCCCTACTGGGGCGCACTCGACCCAGACCTGCACAACAGGGTGTTCCTAGGCTGCAGGAACATCACCTGCGCAGTGTGCAGGTCCGCGGCGCACCCCACAGCCTCATGCCCACATGTTAACCCCTCCTCCCCTCCCCACACCAGTTCGAGCAAGCCGAAGTCTACCAGCTATGTACCGCGTACCGCAACCACCAGCGCAACTCAGGCCTCCGCTTTCATGGAAGACAGACAGATCTGCGACAATTTCAACGCGGGCAGATGCACCAGAGCACGCTGCCGCTTCATGCACATTTGTAGCTTCTGCGGCGGCGCCCACGCCCGCCTCGTATGTCCAGTCTGCAAATCCGCTAATAAATCATCCAAAAATTACTTGACGACTCCCGTAAATATTTCACGCATGCAATTCGAACTAGCCCTCCACCCGGACGCCGAATTTACGGATTACCTTCTATCAGGTTTAAAAATGGCTTCAAACCAGGCTTAGAGTGCCCGCTGTCACAAAACCTCATCTGTAAAAATTTGCTATCCGCCGTTATGGAACCCGAAGTAGTAGACCAACTGATCAAAAAAGAAGTCGAGGCAGGCTTCATGATCGGTCCGTTCAACAATCCCCCTTTCGACCTGTTCCGCGTCAGCCCCATCGGAGTGGCCACAAGGAAATTCACTGGTAAAAAACGTCTAATTATCGACCTCTCAGCCCCTCATCACTCCCCGTTCCCAAGTATTAACAGCTTGATCCCTCTCGACGAATTCTCGCTTAAATTCCACGACATTGACCAGGCAATCGACATGATTAGAATCGCGGGTCGGGGTGCCTGGCTGGCCAAAGTTGACGTTACATCCGCTTTCAAAGTCATGCCCATCCATCCCGACTCTTGGCATCTCTTTGGAGTCCGCTGGCTCGAGAAATACTATTTCGCCGTACGTCTAACGTTCGGATGCAAAAGCAGCCCTAAAATATTCGACATGCTATCAGAAGCAGTCTGCTGGATTTTGTCAAACAACTACGCCATCCCCCACCTCATTCACCTGCTAGATGATTTTCTAATAATCTCGCCTCCCAACGCCATCCCGGCCGCGCACCTCCTCTCAGTCCAAAACGTCTTCTCCGAGCTCGGAATCCCCTCGCAGAGGAGAAAACCATGGGCCCCGCGACGTCCATCGAGTTCCTAGGGATTAACTTGGATTCTAGGGAATTCCAAGCCTCCCTGCCAAAGGAGAAAATCGACCGAATAATTCTCGTCTCCTCTACCTTCCTCGAGAAATCGGTTCTCTCGAAACGCGAACTCTTGTCCCTGCTTGGCCATTTAAACTTCGCGATGCGCATCATCCCGCAGGGTCGCCCCTTTGTATCGCATCTCCTCTCACTCGCGTCCTCCGTCCACTCGCTAGAGGACCCCATTTCCTTAACCCATGCATGCCGCGACGAACTTAGGCTATGGGTAACATTTCTAAAACAGTGGAACGGCCTATCGTTTTTCACAAAAACCTCGTCGCGTTCCCCACCGACATCCAACTGTTCACAGACGCCGCCCCCTCAATCGGGTTCGGGGATTCTACCAAGGTCGTTGGTTCGCGGCTCCGTGGCCACCCCAGTTCCAGCAATTACCGCAATCCTCGGCGCTATTCGAGCTCTACCCTCTCGTAGTAGCAGCTTTCCTGTGGGGGAAGGAATGGTCCTCTACAAGCATCCTAGTGCATTGCGACAACGAGGCGACCGTGCACTGCATTAACAGAGGCCGTTCCCATTCACCCGCTCTGATGCCACTCTTAAGGCGCCTCACCTGGATCGCAGCTTGCGACCAATTCATTATCGTCGCTAAGCATATCCCCGGGTCGGAGAATCAAATCGCTGACTCCCTGTCTCGCTTTCTGTTTCAGAAATTCAGGACGCTGGCTCCGGAGGCGGACCATATCCCTACTCCGGTACCTCGCTATTCGGAGTTGATATTCCCGTAAACCACCCGCTAAAAACCCTGCTCGACTCATCACTCAACACCATCCTTCACGCAGTCGCCCCCAGGACCCTCCAATCCTACCTTACCGCCTGGAAAAGTTTTAAAACATTCCACGCTTCTTACAACCTACCCTTCCCCGATTTTTCCCTTCTTTCCATAACGTCTTTCACCTCCTATCTTTATACCATAAAGGGCTTACAAGCCGGGTCCATTAGAGGGTACCTGAGCGGCATCCAGTTTTTCCATAAATTGATGCACGGCGCTCCCTCCCCCGGAATAAGCAACGCACAAACCTCCCTCCTGATTAAAGGGATTCAAAGATCCCAGCCCACCCGTACCGACGCCAGGCAACCCTTAACCCTTGATATCTTAACCAAATGCATTTACACCCTCCGCACAGGCTACCAGCCCCTAGGTGCCGCCCGCACACTTGACGCCATGTTTATCCTAGCCTTTTTCGGCTTCCTCAGGTGCTCGGAACTCACCACCACTTCCAAATTCGACCCCGAAATCCACCCCACCATCTCAGACCTATCAGTAATAGACGACGAGGCAATTTCATTTCTGATTAAACGAAGCAAGACCGACCAGAACAATAAAGGCCATTTTATCTACATTTTTAACCTAGCCTCGCAAATCCAACCGTACCAGTCAATTCGGGTTTACCTGCAACGGAGAAGATCCCAGGCTAGATCTCCTCTGGAACCCCTGTTCATGGACGAATCCCGGAAACCCGTGTCACGTTTCTGGTTCCAGAAGCACCTCAAATCCGTTCTCCAGCAGTCAGGCATTCCAGCAGAACACTTTTCAGGCCACTCATTCCGCATCGGGGCAGCAACTTCAGCAGCCCAAAAGGCCTCTCCCAACAGCAGATCCAAGCCCTAGGGAGATGGTCCTCCGACGCTTTCCAAAGCTATATCAGGACAAATCGGTCCCATATCAAAATAGCTCACCAAACCCTCGTAAACAAATCAACCAATAGATAAATGGACAATTAAATCAACTAAGTAATAGAACTCCGTTCTAATTAATAGAACCCCCCCTTGTTCCTTTTCTGTCCTCTCTTTCCGTCCAGCGAGCATTGGCCTCACAGCGGACGGAGTGAGAGCCCCCCCGGTAGAGCGCTCCTGTTTTCTCTTTCATCCAGTGAGCATTCGGTCTCCAGCAGATGCCGCGTGAGAAAATCTCCCGGGCAGGCACTCACTTTCGCTATTTCCCGTTTCCTTCCGTCCAGCGGGCACTAGTCTCACAGCGGACGGAATGAGAACCTCCCCGGTTGAGTTCATACGTTTACTCTTTTCATAAAGTGAGCATTTGGTCTCCAGCAGATGCCGCGTGAGAAAATCTCCCGGGCAAGCACTCATTTTCCCCTTCGCGTTTCCCCTTTCCGTCCAGCGAGCACTAGTCTCACAGCGGACGGAGTGAGAACTTCCCGGTCGAGCCCATCGTTCTCTCTTTCATCCAGTGAGCATTGGTCTCCAGCAGATGCCGCGTGAGAACCTCCCGGGCAAGCACTCACTTTCCTGTACGTTCCTCCTTTCCGTCCAGCGAGCATTGGTCTCACAGCGGTCGGAATAAATCTATACCAAACGGGCATTGGTCCCACAGCAAAGCTCCCACGTTTCCCCGTTCCGTCCAGCGAGCATTGGTCTCCCAGCGGTCGGAATAGGAACACCAAGCGGGCCTCAGTCCCGCAACAAACGTTCAAACGCCCCACGTCCACAGGCCAGCAGGGCCCGCCTAGTCCAGGCCGTGAACGTCTTCACAGGCCCGCGCGCATACAAAAAAAAAAAAAAAAATAAAAATAAAAATAAAAAAAGACAAAAAAAATAAATTTTTTTTTATAAAAACAAAAAAAAATATAAAAAAAAAAAAAAAAAAAAAAAAATGCCAGTCCGCCAAGCTCGGCTCTCTGGGGGGTTTATAATCCAGCGGCTGTCCTCGGCTCCTTAGCGTTAGGGGGGTACTCTGGGTTCGGGCCAAATTCCGAGCCCGGAGCCCCGGGCCGGATTCCGAGCCCGGAACCCTCCCTCCGGACAGCACGCCAAATACGCATTAAACCTATATCCCTTAATTGGCATGTAAGTGCGAACTCGTGAAATGAGGTTTACTAACAAGGTTCGGGAGGAGGACTTCCAGCTAATTAATTACAGGTGGAAGCCCTCAGCAATTAACAGCTAGAGGGTACATATAGACTCAGCAGTCTTACCTCGCTCCGCTGACAGCTCGCAGCATCCCCCCACCACCCCTTCTCCGCTCAAATTCTAGTCCTAACCACTTACATGCGGGGGGGGTACTCTGGGTTCGGGCCAAATTCCGAGCCCGGAGCCCCGGGCCGGATTCCGAGCCCGGAACCCTCCCTCCGGACAGCACGCCAAATACGCATTAAACCTATATCCCTTAATTGGCATGTAAGTGCGAACTCGTGAATAGAGTTGTTGGAACTGAGTCTATTGAGAAGTGACTTTAACGACAAATTTTATCTTCAGATCCATGGCAAAGCCATGGGCTGTACATGTGCTTCTGGGAAGTAACTACTTTTTTGAAATGCAAGGTTCTTTCCTGGTAATATCTTAGGTACCTTGATGATATCTTTGGCATTTGGGTTAATTCTATGTAGGACTTCGAGTTTTTTCTAGAAACCCTACATACACACCATCCGACCATCACAATTACCCACAATGTGCAGAGAGAACAACTGGAGTTTAGAGTTAGGGTTTTTTTCAGCCTCAGATGGGTCAAACTAAATTGTTGGCCACCAAGGTTTTCTTCAAAGATACAGATAGACATGCTCTCCTACATAAGTCAAGCTATCACCCAAAACATACTTTTAGGGGCATTATTAAATCTAAAAGTTGATCCTGTTCCATAGGATCTGTACATTACCTGAACATGTTTAGGAGGCCACAATTCTTTTTAGAGCCTTGTTACCACAGGGATATTCCAGGTGTTTCCTTCAAAAAATGTAATCTGAAGTTAGTCAGTTGATGGGTTAGTCAACTTTAAAATAATCTCAGCCTACAGATGAAACAAAAACCTTAAGGACATGTTGGTTCACACCGCTCTCCAGCCAAACGGTAAACACAAACATTTTGATAACCATCTGATAAATCTTAAAATATATTACCAATGCTTTCTCTGGGTTGGGCTTTCCTATAGGGCAGAGAATAAGATGGTCAACTGAAAAACTTAGTATATGGAATAAAATGCAAACTTTGTTATAAGATCTACATAGGAGAAGCAAAGAATACCTTACAAGCAAGACTCAAAGCAACACCTGTACCATATAGAAAAATCAAATAAGAGCACATGATTATATTAGCATTTCAGAACCACACATATATAATTATATCGAAATCTAGTCCTGCCTTAATGAATGGGCAGTGATAGCAATGAGTCTGTAACTCACGCATTCACGAAGTCGGCAATCTTTTGCCAGCTTTCCTTTCTCTTTTTGGCGGCAGCAACTGTGTTACTTTTCGCCAGTATCACCATTTTATGTTCTTCATATTTTTCCATTATTCTTTGTTCCTCTTGCGTGAAATATTACGCTCTACACTTGTCCATGTCTGCGATAGGTGGTATGTTGCAAACTCCGCCCATTTTATGTGAACGCGCTCGTAGTTAGATTGGGAAAACCTGGCTTGATTGAACATATTAATAACCACCGTCGTGACATCTCTTAACAAGATTGCAAGCGTCAGGTTAGGTGAAGGCAGATAATTGAAAGTAATCTAGGGCATGTTGAACTTGCTTTGTAGTATAGGCCTCAGGTTTTTTCCCTCATCGCGTTAGTGCGAGGGGGCTTGCTCCAACCCGCCATGATCACTGGACTAAATGAAAATGTATAAAAATGCTAAAAATAATATTCCAATTGGTAAATGGGGGTCTATGTCTCCTATTAATTTTTGGTAGCTCAGTGGTAGAGTGCATGCTTTGTGTGTATGATGTCCTGGGTTCAAATCCCAGCCTGGTTAAATAAAGATTAAATTAAATGGTATCGTTTCGCCCACAAGTGCTTTTTTAGGTTGTACTGTTTGTGTAAGTGTTTGTAAAATTAGGGAATAAAATAAATACATTCTTAAAGTTGGACTTAGTCCAAATTCTTTTAAAAGAGAACAGGTAGGAGCAAAATAGTCTCTCATAGACCTGGGGGGTGTTCTCCGTACGTCGCTTAATACATCCGAGATCAAATGAGACATCCAAGATGACATCATCCGGCTCCTCATCATCCGGCTAATTCGGTTCTCCGAACACACCTGCTGTTTACGATGAGTATAGCTGGACTGAGTCAGCTGAGATAAATGCGCGTCCACGCGTTTGTTTAAAAGGCAACATGTATCGATAGTAGAAACCTTGATCAGCGACACTCCTATTGGCTACTCATTATGGCCAAAGATCACGCCCACTTTTTCTCCTCAGCAGAACCAGAGATATTGATGGAAGGTTATGCGGAACTTAATTAAAACGCAAGGGAACACCGCAAAGTCTGCAAAGCCAGGAGAGGGCTGGCAAAAAGTAGCAGACAAATTAAATGCGTTTAGTGGTCACTATGTTATGGTTCTATCAATTGTTACGGTATTTATTTTAATAATGTCATAAATTCATTTCATATTTTCTAAATGTCAGAGCCACCACAGGACAGTACATTTCTTCCACAATTCCCACTGCGTAAAATACGATTTCTGCCCACATTTATTCATACAAACTCACACACATGTTCCCATGTTCTAGTCGGTCCATGAGTAATCCCCTAATTAAATGGTAGTCTTTACTACTTATATTGTTCTTAGTCACCTAAGTCTCTTTTAAAGCAGGTAACTGCATGTGTTTGTCTGTTCATATCAGCAATCAAGAATCCGAAATCAGAATTAAAAAAGTGTTTAATCGCCATGAATGTGTTAACAAGGAATTTACTTTGGCAGTAAGGTGCGTATACATAAAACATATGAATATAACAGTATAAATTATACTAAGGACCTGAGGGGGTATATGAATAAGTAATATACAAAATACTGTACCAAATTACAGTATTTTGTCATTTGTTGCTGCATTAAATTAAGTATACCTAAAATCCAAATGACTGGTACAGTAATTTCAGCTGTTAAACATTGGGTAATGATAAATTGCTTTCACTTGTGAAAGTCAAAACTGTGTAGGAATGTAAAAATATGACGACACTTTTCCCCCACGTTTTTCGCATCTACAATAAAGGAACGAGCCACTCGCAAATAATATTAAGGTTAAGCAAACCGTATAACGGTATATCCGACGAGTCGAACATCTAATGTGTGGATCCAACAAATTAATTATGTATTTGACACCCTAACGGGAAAACCGATACATCTCAATAGAGTTTCGCTCTGCATTAAAGGGTCTTGTCTATCTCACAATACGGAATTATTTAATAAGCTCTGATTGCGAATTGTTCTTCTCTTAACGTACAGGACATGGCTGTGAATGACTTCCCACGTCACATCCGCCTATAAAGCCGCTATCTAATCGTGTTTACATGAAATAAGCCTGCTCCGGAGCAGGTTCAAGCTTACGCACCCGTTGCTATGACAACAAGTACAGGATGAGCTTCGGAGAACCGAACTATCCAGGATTATGCCAAATCAACAACAATCAAATCCGGCTAACTGAGTTAGCGACGTACGGAGAACACCCCCCAGGTAAGTATTTCCCAATCCTTTTGTCGGAAGAAACCCAAGTAAATAAACACAGGGGGGAAGAAAAAAGGGGGGATTTCGTTCCTACTGCTTAGTTCCGAGTTTGTCCTTGATTTTATTAGGATTTTGATACACACCACAAGAAAAAGGAGGATTGCTGGATTAATTTGGGGTTTGTTTTGTCACTAAGTGCCAACTGGCTGTGCAATTGTGCTAATATCTTTAAAAACAAGGACTGTAAAAGTATGTAAAATGGGACTATGTCCACATTTAAAAAAGTAGTAGAATAAAACGGGACTATGTCCATATTCTAAAAACTGGAGAGCAGGATAAAAGGATAAATAAAAGGCTCTTCTGATGTTTCTTCAGAGAATTAATGAGTTTGTTTGGAGGGACAGGAAGTTATATAAGGAGAGACAGGAAGTGACCTCACCATGAGCTTTGTGGCTCCTGATTGGCCTAGGGCCCTACCTCCTCGGGTCACCAGTTTCATCAAGGTCCCCTAGATCTACAGGCGCCCCCTGCTGCTCGGAAGGCCTATGACGTAAAAGCGTTAAAAAAGGTTGACTAGTCTGCGAAGCAATCAAATGTCATTTCTGACGTTCAAACTAAAACATTACGGGCCAGTTTTTCAAAACATTTAATCTGGATAAAAATCATCCAGATTTGGAAATCCCATTTCTTTCTATTCAGGATCAGGTAATCCGTATTACTTTTATGCCGGTTTTTCAAAGCAACATTGGAATGGATCACTCTGATCCAGATACACAGTTTTCAAGATTACCAAATCCGGATTACCAGTGGTCTAAATTAGACAACATATCACAATGTGGGCTACCAGCCTTGTAACGAACAGGTAGTAGAGCCGACATGGGGTCACTGTAAATGTTTCTTATTTTTAGAGAAAACACAAAAATAACAAACATCCACTTCCATTCACATTTTCTTTTATTACCCCTCATCTGAGCCACAACTAGGGTTGGGTATTGGTTGGGTTTTATCCGATACCAGTACCTACTCAGTATTTTTTTAAACGGTTCCGGTGCTTAAACGGTTCTTGAACCGGTATTTAAGAAAACGAAACTGCACAAACTTTGTAAAAAAAACAATACCCTTTTATTTACAGGGCCAAACTGAACACAATATTAACTTAAATATTTAAACAATATAAATACAGGGTATTGTTTACGTGAAATGCAGCCAAACCTTGGAGCGTTTAGCCTTCGGCATCTTCATTAATCCTCTCGCTATCAGTTCAACAAGTGTGCCGAGTACACCAGGGGGCATTAAAAAAAAGTCATGCACCGAAATCAGGCACCAACATTTTATTTTGGTATAATTGTAGACAATTTTGGTTCATCCAGTCATTGATGTGCTCTATGAAAACCACCTTCTCAATAATTCTGGCTATAAAAGGTGGATTTGAGACTGGTCTATAGTTGTTCAAAATAGTTGCATCCAGTGTTCTCTTTTTTAATAGCGCTTTAATGGCAGCTGTTTTTAGTGACGTTGGGAAAATCCCTAATTGTAAAGCTATTTGCTGCAGATCTATTGTTATGGAGTTAAAAAGTCTGTTGGTAGTGTGTCAAGACAACATGTGGAAGCTTTAAGATGTCCAACTGTTTCTTCTAGGGTTTTTGGGTCAATTCTATCAAATTGTGACATAACAAACAAGTTATTTCTTGGTGGTTAAAGTGGCAATACAGAGTCATTGTTTGACTGTGTAGTTTTGATGGTCTGCCTAATACTTTGGATTTTTTCACTGAAGAAACTAGCAAATTCATTACATTTTGCACTGGACAAAAGTTCAGCTTTGGGGGGTTGGTGAGTTTGTCGACCATGGCAAACAGAGTGCGGGTATTGTTGATATTCTTGTTGATCATTCCTGATAAATGTTGCTGTCTAGCCCTGCGTAACTCAAAGCTGAATTTACCAAGGTTTTGTTTATAGATGTCATAGTGGATTTGAAGCTTAGTTTTTCTTCACTTAAATTCAGATTTTCTACAATCTCTTTTAAGGGTGTTAACCATTATGGTGCTTCTCCATGGAGGTTTCTGTTTTCTTTGAGTTCTCTTTACCATTACCGGTGCGACACGATTCATAACATTCAATATTTTTTCATTAAACTCATCCAGGAGTTCGTCAACTGACTCTGCATTTATTGTTGGTGAAGCAGCTATAGCCTCCATAAATTGAGCATTGGTTCTCTAATTAATGTACCTTTTTTAACAGAAACTGAGTTTACTTGAACATCTGGGGTAATCAATGCTTCAAAAAATATACAGAAATGATCAGACAGGGCCAAGTCTTCAACCATGACAGAAAGAGTGAGACCTCTAGAGATAACCAGAACTAGAGTTTGGCCTTGAATGTGAGTACGCTCTTTTACATGTTGAGTGAGGTCAAAGGTGTCAAGTAGAGCAAAAAGTTATTTGGCATTATTGTCAGTATCATTATCTATGTGGATGTTAAAGTCCCCTGTTACAATAAAGAAGTTGTAATCAACAGATATAAAAGAAAGTAGTTCAGCAAAGTCATCAATACATGTTGCAGAGTATCTCGGAGGTCTGTAAATGGTTAAAAACCATTGAAGGGGAGCACCCTTCAATGTAAAACAAAGGTATTCAAAGGTAGTATAGTTTCCAAGAGCAATTTCTTTGCACTGGAATGTATCTTTGAATAGCGCAGCAACGCCACCTCCTTTCTTACCATTTTGACATGCATTCATATAAGCAAAATTATCGGGTGCTGTCTCGTTAAGCACAGTAGCACTACTGACCTCATTTAACCAGGTTTCCGTGAGAAACATAATCTATTTATTTGTTTTTTAGCCTTAATGCTAGTGTTGTGCTTAGCTTCCCCAGGTTCATCTACACCCATTTTGTTCCGGGCCAGTGGGTCACACTTTTTTTGCAGTAAGAGTTCAGGTGGTGGGGTGAGCATAGGTGCTTTCTAGTTTAATTTATTGCTGGATTTCCCTCTGCGGCGTACTACGTCAGACCAGGTCCCGGCTGGAGTTGATGCCTTTGGTCTAGCACCCGTGCTGTGCCAGTAAGATGTGTCATTATGGAAGTCTGGTTTGGAGGCTTCTGTGTTTAATCCAGTAGCGTTAGGACATGTCCAGGGGAGCGTGTCAGCCAGGTTAGGGTTAGGACATGGGTTAGGGTTAGGACAGTTTTTTATTTTTATTTTACCTTTATTTAACCAGGAAGTCCCATTGAGATTCAGAATCTCTTTTACAAGAGAGACCTGGCCAGGATAGCAGCCGAATCACAACAAATGCATACATAATAAACCAAGTTACATTTACATGATAAGAAAGTAAAAAAAAAACCACAACGAGACTCAAGAAAAACAAGAACATATCTCCTTCACCACAGTCTTTACAGTAATTCTAAATTCATTTATAGACATAAGTATTTCTAACTTCAGTTCTTTCTGAAAATTATTCCACCCCCAAGGTGCTGGATAAGAGAAGGCAGTTTTTCCCAATTGGGTTGCAGCTCATGGCACGTTAAAAATCAGCCACTTTGAGGAGCGTAGCTGATAGGTACCAGAGCAGACAGAGAGGAGGTTACAGAGGTACAGTGGAAGTTTGCCAAGTATAGCTTTATAAATGAAGATTTACCAGTGCTGTTGCCTACGAATTTTTAGTGATGTCCAACCAACTAAATCATAAAGAATGCAGTGATGGGTGAGGAACTTTGTATTTGTTATGAATCGTAGTGATGCATGGTAAACTGAGTCAACATGATGCAAGATGGAAGATGCAGCATGCATATACAATATATCTCCATAATCATGTCCAGGGAGCATGTCAGCCAGGTTAGGGTTAGGACATGGGTTAGGGTTAGGACATGTCCAGGGAGCGTGTCAGCCAGGTCCGTGACAGGGTGCTCTAGATTTGATGTAGTCTCATGAATAACAATCTGTGTCTGTCCATTACATTTGGTAGCTCAAGACACAAAGTAGCTGCTACAGAGTCAATGTGTCTGCGTTTTCTCAAGCCTTGAGAAATATTTTGGGCTCTCTAGCCTTAACACTAGAAGCGCCAACAGCCCACGCCCGCGGGCGTTGCAGTTAGTAATTTAAATAAATATATAATGTTGAAAAGCTACAGTCTCGTCCTTCCATGACTTTTCCTAAATACGTGCATTTTACCTTGTCCCGTTTTCAGAATTGCAAAATCACAAACCGAACACTATATAAAACAACTATTTACATGTTTTTTGATACCTAAACTGCCTTCCTGTCACCAAAATCCCACGTCGCTGGGCGTTGGTACCCAAGAGGCGCTAATTGCGGTACCCAGACACCGATCACACCTCACTGAGCCTATGATGTCATTGGTTGAATGGGCGATACTCAGACTGATAGATACACACAGACAAAAGACTGAGAGATACACATAGACAATAGATTGGCTTTGTTGAATTTGAATGAACTAGAAGAAAATGGTAAGTTGATAAAGAAATATATTTCACTAAATAAACACAACGAATTCATCCAATTACATCTATGTATACAGCCCATTCATTTTTTTTTTTAATTAGTTCTATGTGTCATGCGCCTATTGCACTCAATAATTAATGAATTAACATCAGTGTATTGATATATCATACAAGAGACTTCAACTAAATATCGGTTTGTAACCACAAATGGGCGATAAATAAATTACTCATGCACACAGACAAGGACGTGGGACATACATAAGTCCGGGGCGCATACGGCAGAAAGTGCATAAAACTAGACTAGTTTTGGTCCGATCTATATGAAACTGGACCTGTTTTGGTCCGATCTATATGAAACTGGACCCGTTTTGGTCCGATCTATATAAAACTGGACGTGTTTTGGTCTGATCTATATGAAACTGGATATATGTAACGGATTAGTTTGCTGCTGTCTCATGTGCACTCGTAACAACACTAATGAACACTGTGTGCGGTGCAACCGGTTAGTTTGCGTGTCCTGCTCAGGAAACAAACAACCGAAGTGGTGTGCCAACTGTGGACCGGAGAAATACATATAAATAGATTTGTTTATCGGCCAAACATTCGCAAATCATTTCATTGCACATAGCTTGTGATCTAAAATGTTTTAGCATTTACTACATCAAAATAGGACATACAGTTTGATGGATTCTCATTTATTCGTTTTTAGAAATTTAAATGTCATGGCCTGTGCATTTTAAATTCATGGTTTTATTTTTGTATTTTATGCTTACATAAGACAATACATACATACTATTTTAGTCAAATGTTTTACTTCATAATTCATCGTAATTAATTTAACTTAGGATAATAACACAGTAGATGATCTGATACTGTTGATGGCAGGTTACACAGTGAATGGCTGGTGAAGTTGCGGAGGAGAATGTAGGTGCTAATTGGGATGATTCGTATGTTAATGAGGCCAGCGAGCGCGGGGCACTGGTGCTTAAAGGAGTTAGGGTTAGGGGTTAGGGTTAGGTATAATCAGGGGACAGACAAGTCTGATTTGCACAGGCACAGGCATACAATATCTTGAAAAATGGTTAGACAATAAGTACATGTATATATTTCCAGGACTATTTAACTATAAAAAAGAAAAAGTGGGGGGGTTAAAAAAAAAAAAAAAAAAAAGATTTGGATTGGCTAGGGTTGTACGGGTTATGGTTATGAATTCGGTAGGGTAAAGGGAGGGCTAGAATAAGGAAGAAAGGGCTTATGTTTGGTATTGGATACTGGGTGTTTGGGAAAGAATTATGAGCTGAGTACGGAGAAGATTGGGTCAAGATAAGGAAAGGAATAGGGTTAATAGTTAAATTAGGGTCATGAGGGGTGTTAGAGTTAGGGTTAGGATAAGGAAAACAGGGTTACGGTTAGGATACGGAAGACAGGTAGGGTTAAAGGTTAGGGTTAGGGTTAGGGTTAGGGTTAGGTGAGGGACCAATTAAAACACTAAAAGTGTGTTAAAATGTGCACGGGCACAGGGGCTATATAAAACTATCTTCCCTTATATTCTTATAAAATCATAAAAAGAATGAGGGACAAAGACAGGACAAGACAAACAAGGGGGGGGGTTTGGTGTTTTGGCACCTGTGCCACTGTGGTTAAGTTTAGGCACAGGTGCCACTGAGGTTAGGGTTAGGGTTTGTGTAAAGGGGTAGGGGGATCCTTTATAGAGGGGAGGGGAATAGGGTGAAGTGTTTTGGCACCTGTGCCACTGTGGTTAAGTTTAGGCACAGGTGCCACTGAGGTTAAGTTTAGGCACCTGTGCCACTGATGTTAGGTTTAGGCACAGGTGCCACTGAGGTTAAGGTTAGGGTTTGCGTAAAGGGGCAGGGGGCCCTAAATAGAGGGGAGGGAAATCGGGTGAAGTGTTTTGGCACCTGTGCTGCTAAGGTTAAGTTTAGGCACAGGTGCCATTGAGGTTAAGTTTAGGCACCTGTGCCACTGATGTTAGGTTTAGGCACAGGTGCCACTGAGGTTATGTTTAGGGCTAGTGGGGTTGGGACCACTGTAAAGTGGCTGTATAATATTAGAGAGGGGGTGTTTAAAAAGAGGATAAAACAGAGAAAAAGAGGGGGAAGAACACTGCTTGATCATCACAAACATAATACATATAATAAAAATATATAAAATAAGTGCTGAATGTACATATAATAAGTGCTAAAAACAATCATAAAATGATAAAATGATTCAATAAGTGCCACGACGTGACTGGGGCAGAGAAGACATCCCACCTGCATGCAGGAGATGAGATTTAGTGAGTAAAAACATAAAAAATATATAAAAGTAAATAAATATGTACAATACAGATCAAGACAGTGTTCTTTAACTCTCCTCCATTTGTCCTACATTCCCCCAGATGCTGTCTGAGTGTACTTCCCTAAATTTCCACCAGATGGCGTGCAAACTGCAGGTATGGGAAGGGCTTTCTGATTACAGGCAAACACAGCTGGGATCAGGCTTTTATTGTGGAGCTTCAGGTGATTGTCCATTACGAACAGGTTGTGCCCGTAGTGGTGGAATGAAGTAACCGTTTAAAATAGTACGCAACCATTGTGAGGGGAGAAGAGCTGGAGTAATAAAGACTTCCGGAGGAATAGAGGAGGATTCCTCCAATGAGGTAAGACAAGATGTTGCCTACAGGGAACGCACCTAAAAATTAAGACAATTAAAACATAGTAATAAGTGCTTTTGGTAAAAACAAGATAAAAGTGTCATGCATAAGTGCTATGTTGGATTTCACACAGTATAGGTGGAATAAAACAATAAAAGAACCAAATAAGTTTAATAAATATACACAAATAAATAAATTGGTGAAACCCTGCAGTCAACACCCTCCCCCCCGTCCTGACGATCCACCTCTCCTCCAACTCTGCCTCCAACACTCCAAGTAAGTGGTAAGGTACCAAGCAGTTTAAAACTTTTCATTTAACCCTGTTGGGTCAATGGTCCCTAATGCTCTGATCCATTTTCTTTCTGCCCTCTGTCTCTGTGGTCTGGACCAGTTTTAGGGTTAGGGTTAGGGTTAGGGTTAGGTAAAGGAAAAAATGGATTACACCATCATAGATGGTGCAAATCAATGCATTAACTTGTATCCCTCGGCCACATCCAGGACTCAACCCTCCCGGAAATAGCACTGAATCTGTGGTTTAATAACATTTCCTTAGTGGGATCCCATTGACATACTAGCCTCATGTCTGA
>CM055742.1:19308421-19327794 GCA_029465975.1 Dallia pectoralis | reverse complement strand
TTATGTTTGAAGTAATCAGAGTGTGTTACAAACTAAAGCACACAGTATTGTCTGAAGATTCACCCCAACAAGTAGCACTTACTGCATTTTATAGACAAGTCAGTACCAGTGTTAGGGTAACAATTGTGACATGTTTAGTAGAGGCTAAACTTGTAGAGCTTTGATTTGGTGCAGTAACACTTAAAGCACACCATATTGTCTTAAGGGCTAATGTTGTCACTTCAAACTACCCCAACAAGTAGCACTTACTCTAGTTCATAGACAAGTCAGTACCAGTGTTAGGGTACCAATTGTAACATGTTTTGTAGAGAAAAGACTGTTGGAACTGTTGTAAAGATTACTTAATAAAACCAACTTACGGATAATGGCATGAATTCTGTTCGCTGGATGTCCTTTCATTGCCCTGCTCTAGATGAAAAAGTCAGACTGAAGTGAATTTCTCTGGTGAGCTTGGTTTAAATGGGCTGCTCCAGCAAACTAAGAGCTGTGTTGTTCACAGCCAGGCACCGCCTACAGCAATTAGAGTCAGTTTTGGTGATCATACCGAATGTGAATACCTTGTTAACGACTCCTGTGATTGATTGTTATTTGCGGCCATTGTCTTCTACCAGATGGACTGAATAGCACTTGATGTGCTTTAACTACACGCACAACAGCACTTCCTGGCAACATTTCACAGTTATGAATGCTTACAGCTTTATTGCTGTGTGGTTTGTACAACAAGTAAATGAGTTCATTCATCAGTATTGCTGACTATCAATAATGAATAATACCACAACTGATAAGCACTTTCTGTTGAAATAACTAAGAATAGTGCTCAAGTCGAAGTATTGTTCAGCATGTTTGAGGCTTGTCCCAATAGCTTGTTTTGGTGGCGCTCTTTACCAAAATTCATGTTGTGTTGTATAAGTCACGTCAAACTGCCCCAACAAGTAGCACTTACTGAATTATATAGACAAGTCAGTACCAGTGTTAGGGTACCAATTGTGACATGTTCAGTTGAATCTTGTCAGGCTCTGGTTTGGTTTAAAAGAGAGAAAACATATCTGGACTGTTTTGTTATGAGAACATCAGCAAGGGACAGCAAGTGAAGTGTTTATCTTTAGGTGATCAACAGCACATCCTAGTGGCAGAACACGGTTTAGACAACCCCCAAAAACATTTGCTTTTCCAGCTGAAGAAAATAATACTTCCATTTTACTTCATTTATAAATACTGTATACATTTGATGTTGTTCAATGCAAAATCATACCCCAACTTAATAGCACTTTCTGTGGCTCTGCAAAAGAAAGTTGCTCAAGTTGAAGTATAAATAAGCATCTGAAAATGTATGGTTTTGCTGTGTTTGCTGGGCCAACCAGGTAGCACATTCACATTATAAAGCTGGTAGGTGTGCTAGTTTGTACAAAAGTACACAGTTTGGACTACCCCAAAGAAAAGCACTTATGAGCACTGGATTCAAAATGTGCTTATGTTTGAAGTAATCAGAGTGTGTTACAAACTAAAGCACACAGTATTGTCTGAAGATTCAACGTTGTATAAGTCAAGTCAAACTACCCCAACAAGTAGCACTTACTGCATTTTATAGACAAGTCAGTACCAGTGTTAGGGTACCAATTGTGACATGTTTAGTAGAGGCTAAACTTGTAGAGCTCTGATTTGGTGCAGTAACACTTAAAGCACACCATATTGTCTTAAGGGCTAATGTTGTCACTTCAAACTACCCCAACAAGTAGCACTTACTCTAGTTCATAGACAAGTCAGTACCAGTGTTAGGGTACCAATTGTAACATGTTTTGTAGAGAAAAGACTGTTGGAACTGTTGTAAAGATTACTTAATAAAACCAACTTACGGATAATGGCATGAATTCTGTTCGCTGGATGTCCTTTCATTGCCCTGCTCTAGATGAAAAAGTCAGACTGAAGTGAATTTCTCTGGTGAGCTTGGTTTAAATGGGCTGCTCCAGCAAACTAAGAGCTGTGTTGTTCACAGCCAGGCACCGCCTACAGCAATTAGAGTCAGTTTTGGTGATCATACCGAATGTGAATACCTTGTTAACGACTCCTGTGATTGATTGTTATTTGCGGCCATTGTCTTCTACCAGATGGACTGAATAGCACTTGATGTGCTTTAACTACACGCACAACAGCACTTCCTGGCAACATTTCACAGTTATGAATGCTTACAGCTTTATTGCTGTGTGGTTTGTACAACAAGTAAATGAGTTCATTCATCAGTATTGCTGACTATCAATAATGAATAATACCACAACTGATAAGCACTTTCTGTTGAAATAACTAAGAATAGTGCTCAAGTCGAAGTATTGTTCAGCATGTTTGAGGCTTGTCCCAATAGCTTGTTTTGGTGGCGCTCTTTACCAAAATTCATGTTGTGTTGTATAAGTCACGTCAAACTGCCCCAACAAGTAGCACTTACTGAATTATATAGACAAGTCAGTACCAGTGTTAGGGTACCAATTGTGACATGTTCAGTTGAATCTTGTCAGGCTCTGGTTTGGTTTAAAAGGAGAAAACATATCTGGACTGTTTTGTTATGAGAACATCAGCAAGGGACAGCAAGTGAAGTGTTTATCTTTAGGTGATCAACAGCACATCCTAGTGGCAGAACACGGTTTAGACAACCCCCAAAAACATTTGCTTTTCCATCTGAAGAAAATAATACTTCCATTTTACTTCATTTATAAATACTGTATACATTTGATGTTGTTCAATGCAAAATCATACCCCAACTTAATAGCACTTTCTGTGGCTCTGCAAAAGAAAGTTGCTCAAGTTGAAGTATAAATAAGCATCTGAAAATGTATGGTTTTGCTGTGTTTGCTGGGCCAACCAGGTAGCACATTCACATTATAAAGCTGGTAGGTGTGCTAGTTTGTACAAAAGTACACAGTTTGGACTACCCCAAAGAAAAGCACATATGAGCACTGGATTCAAAATGTGCTTATGTTTGAAGTAATCAGAGTGTGTTACAAACTAAAGCACACAGTATTGTCTGAAGATTCAACGTTGTATAAGTCAAGTCAAACTACCCCAACAAGTAGCACTTACTGCATTTTATAGACAAGTCAGTACCAGTGTTAGGGTACAATTGTGACATGTTTAGTAGAGGCTAAACTTGTAGAGCTTGATTTGGTGCAGTAACACTTAAAGCACACCATATTGTCTTAAGGGCTAATGTTGTCACTTCAAACTACCCCAACAAGTAGCACTTACTCTAGTTCATAGACAAGTCAGTACCAGTGTTAGGGTACCAATTGTAACATGTTTTGTAGAGAAAAGACTGTTGGAACTGTTGTAAAGATTACTTAATAAAACCAACTTACGGATAATGGCATGAATTCTGTTCGCTGGATGTCCTTTCATTGCCCTGCTCTAGATGAAAAAGTCAGACTGAAGTGAATTTCTCTGGTGAGCTTGGTTTAAATGGGCTGCTCCAGCAAACTAAGAGCTGTGTTGTTCACAGCCAGGCACCGCCTACAGCAATTAGAGTCAGTTTTGGTGATCATACCGAATGTGAATACCTTGTTAACGACTCCTGTGATTGATTGTTATTTGCGGCCATTGTCTTCTACCAGATGGACTGAATAGCACTTGATGTGCTTTAACTACACGCACAACAGCACTTCCTGGCAACATTTCACAGTTATGAATGCTTACAGCTTTATTGCTGTGTGGTTTGTACAACAAGTAAATGAGTTCATTCATCAGTATTGCTGACTATCAATAATGAATAATACCACAACTGATAAGCACTTTCTGTTGAAATAACTAAGAATAGTGCTCAAGTCGAAGTATTGTTCAGCATGTTTGAGGCTTGTCCCAATAGCTTGTTTTGGTGGCGCTCTTTACCAAAATTCATGTTGTGTTGTATAAGTCACGTCAAACTGCCCCAACAAGTAGCACTTACTGAATTATATAGACAAGTCAGTACCAGTGTTAGGGTACCAATTGTGACATGTTCAGTTGAATCTTGTCAGGCTCTGGTTTGGTTTAAAAGGAGAAAACATATCTGGACTGTTTTGTTATGAGAACATCAGCAAGGGACAGCAAGTGAAGTGTTTATCTTTAGGTGATCAACAGCACATCCTAGTGGCAGAACACGGTTTAGACAACCCCTCAAAAACATTTGCTTTTCCAGCTGAAGGAAATAATACTTCCATTTTACTTCATTTATAAATACTGTATACATTTGATGATGTTCAATGCAAAATCATACCCCAACTTAATAGCACTTTCTGTGGCTCTGCAAAAGAAAGTTGCTCAAGTTGAAGTATAAATAAGCATCTGAAAATGTATGGTTTTGCTGTGTTTGCTGGGCCAACCAGGTAGCACATTCACATTATAAAGCTGGTAGGTGTGCTAGTTTGCACAAAAGTACACAGTTTGGACTACCCCAAAGAAAAGCACTTATGAGCACTGGATTCAAAATGTGCTTATGTTTGAAGTAATCAGAGTGTGTTACAAACTAAAGCACACAGTATTGTCTGAAGATTCAACGTTGTATAAGTCAAGTCAAACTACCCCAACAAGTAGCACTTACTGCATTTTATAGACAAGTCAGTACCAGTGTTAGGGTACCAATTGTGACATGTTTAGTAGAGGCTAAACTTGTAGAGCTCTGATTTGGTGCAGTAACACTTAAAGCACACCATATTGTCTTAAGGGCTAATGTTGTCACTTCAAACTACCCCAACAAGTAGCACTTACTCTAGTTCATAGACAAGTCAGTACCAGTGTTAGGGTACCAATTGTAACATGTTTTGTAGAGAAAAGACTGTTGGAACTGTTGTAAAGATTACTTAATAAAACCAACTTACGGATAATGGCATGAATTCTGTTCGCTGGATGTCCTTTCATTGCCCTGCTCTAGATGAAAAAGTCAGACTGAAGTGAATTTCTCTGGTGAGCTTGGTTTAAATGGGCTGCTCCAGCAAACTAAGAGCTGTGTTGTTCACAGCCAGGCACCGCCTACAGCAATTAGAGTCAGTTTTGGTGATCATACCGAATGTGAATACCTTGTTAACGACTCCTGTGATTGATTGTTATTTGCGGCCATTGTCTTCTACCAGATGGACTGAATAGCACTTGATGTGCTTTAACTACACGCACAACAGCACTTCCTGGCAACATTTCACAGTTATGAATGCTTACAGCTTTATTGCTGTGTGGTTTGTACAACAAGTAAATGAGTTCATTCATCAGTATTGCTGACTATCAATAATGAATAATACCACAACTGATAAGCACTTTCTGTTGAAATAACTAAGAATAGTGCTCAAGTCGAAGTATTGTTCAGCATGTTTGAGGCTTGTCCCAATAGCTTGTTTTGGTGGCGCTCTTTACCAAAATTCATGTTGTGTTGTATAAGTCACGTCAAACTGCCCCAACAAGTAGCACTTACTGAATTATATAGACAAGTCAGTACCAGTGTTAGGGTACCAATTGTGACATGTTCAGTTGAATCTTGTCAGGCTCTGGTTTGGTTTAAAAGGAGAAAACATATCTGGACTGTTTTGTTATGAGAACATCAGCAAGGGACAGCAAGTGAAGTGTTTATCTTTAGGTGATCAACAGCACATCCTAGTGGCAGAACACGGTTTAGACAACCCCCCAAAAACCTTTGCTTTTCCATCTGAAGAAAATAATACTTCCATTTTACTTCATTTATAAATACTGTATACATTTGATGTTGTTCAATGCAAAATCATACCCCAACTTAATAGCACTTTCTGTGGCTCTGCAAAAGAAAGTTGCTCAAGTTGAAGTATAAATAAGCATCTGAAAATGTATGGTTTTGCTGTGTTTGCTGGGCCAACCAGGTAGCACATTCACATTATAAAGCTGGTAGGTGTGCTAGTTTGTACAAAAGTACACAGTTTGGACTACCCCAAAGAAAAGCACTTATGAGCACTGGATTCAAAATGTGCTTATGTTTGAAGTAATCAGAGTGTGTTACAAACTAAAGCACACAGTATTGTCTGAAGATTCAACGTTGTATAAGTCAAGTCAAACTACCCCAACAAGTAGCACTTACTGCATTTTATAGACAAGTCAGTACCAGTGTTAGGGTACCAATTGTGACATGTTTAGTAGAGGCTAAACTTGTAGAGCTCTGATTTGGTGCAGTAACACTTAAAGCACACCATATTGTCTTAAGGGCTAATGTTGTCACTTCAAACTACCCCAACAAGTAGCACTTACTCTAGTTCATAGACAAGTCAGTACCAGTGTTAGGGTACCAATTGTAACATGTTTTGTAGAGAAAAGACTGTTGGAACTGTTGTAAAGATTACTTAATAAAACCAACTTACGGATAATGGCATGAATTCTGTTCGCTGGATGTCCTTTCATTGCCCTGCTCTAGATGAAAAAGTCAGACTGAAGTGAATTTCTCTGGTGAGCTTGGTTTAAATGGGCTGCTCCAGCAAACTAAGAGCTGTGTTGTTCACAGCCAGGCACCGCCTACAGCAATTAGAGTCAGTTTTGGTGATCATACCGAATGTGAATACCTTGTTAACGACTCCTGTGATTGATTGTTATTTGCGGCCATTGTCTTCTACCAGATGGACTGAATAGCACTTGATGTGCTTTAACTACACGCACAACAGCACTTCCTGGCAACATTTCACAGTTATGAATGCTTACAGCTTTATTGCTGTGTGGTTTGTACAACAAGTAAATGAGTTCATTCATCAGTATTGCTGACTATCAATAATGAATAATACCACAACTGATAAGCACTTTCTGTTGAAATAACTAAGAATAGTGCTCAAGTCGAAGTATTGTTCAGCATGTTTGAGGCTTGTCCCAATAGCTTGTTTTGGTGGCGCTCTTTACCAAAATTCATGTTGTGTTGTATAAGTCACGTCAAACTGCCCCAACAAGTAGCACTTACTGAATTATATAGACAAGTCAGTACCAGTGTTAGGGTACCAATTGTGACATGTTCAGTTGAATCTTGTCAGGCTCTGGTTTGGTTTAAAAGGAGAAAACATATCTGGACTGTTTTGTTATGAGAACATCAGCAAGGGACAGCAAGTGAAGTGTTTATCTTTAGGTGATCAACAGCACATCCTAGTGGCAGAACACGGTTTAGACAACCCCCAAAAACATTTGCTTTTCCATCTGAAGAAAATAATACTTCCATTTTACTTCATTTATAAATACTGTATACATTTGATGTTGTTCAATGCAAAATCATACCCCAACTTAATAGCACTTTCTGTGGCTCTGCAAAAGAAAGTTGCTCAAGTTGAAGTATAAATAAGCATCTGAAAATGTATGGTTTTGTGTTTGCTGGGCCAACCAGGTAGCACATTCACATTATAAAGCTGGTAGGTGTGCTAGTTTGCACAAAAGTACACAGTTTGGACTACCCCAAAGAAAAGCACTTATGAGCACTGGATTCAAAATGTGCTTATGTTTGAAGTAATCAGAGTGTGTTACAAACTAAAGCACACAGTATTGTCTGAAGATTCAACGTTGTATAAGTCAAGTCAAACTACCCCAACAAGTAGCACTTACTGCATTTTATAGACAAGTCAGTACCAGTGTTAGGGTACCAATTGTGACATGTTTAGTAGAGGCTAAACTTGTAGAGCTCTGATTTGGTGCAGTAACACTTAAAGCACACCATATTGTCTTAAGGGCTAATGTTGTCACTTCAAACTACCCCAACAAGTAGCACTTACTCTAGTTCATAGACAAGTCAGTACCAGTGTTAGGGTACCAATTGTAACATGTTTTGTAGAGAAAAGACTGTTGGAACTGTTGTAAAGATTACTTAATAAAACCAACTTACGGATAATGGCATGAATTCTGTTCGCTGGATGTCCTTTCATTGCCCTGCTCTAGATGAAAAAGTCAGACTGAAGTGAATTTCTCTGGTGAGCTTGGTTTAAATGGGCTGCTCCAGCAAACTAAGAGCTGTGTTGTTCACAGCCAGGCACCGCCTACAGCAATTAGAGTCAGTTTTGGTGATCATACCGAATGTGAATACCTTGTTAACGACTCCTGTGATTGATTGTTATTTGCGGCCATTGTCTTCTACCAGATGGACTGAATAGCACTTGATGTGCTTTAACTACACGCACAACAGCACTTCCTGGCAACATTTCACAGTTATGAATGCTTACAGCTTTATTGCTGTGTGGTTTGTACAACAAGTAAATGAGTTCATTCATCAGTATTGCTGACTATCAATAATGAATAATACCACAACTGATAAGCACTTTCTGTTGAAATAACTAAGAATAGTGCTCAAGTCGAAGTATTGTTCAGCATGTTTGAGGCTTGTCCCAATAGCTTGTTTTGGTGGCGCTCTTTACCAAAATTCATGTTGTGTTGTATAAGTCACGTCAAACTGCCCCAACAAGTAGCACTTACTGAATTATATAGACAAGTCAGTACCAGTGTTAGGGTACCAATTGTGACATGTTCAGTTGAATCTTGTCAGGCTCTGGTTTGGTTTAAAAGGAGAAAACATATCTGGACTGTTTTGTTATGAGAACATCAGCAAGGGACAGCAAGTGAAGTGTTTATCTTTAGGTGATCAACAGCACATCCTAGTGGCAGAACACGGTTTAGACAACCCCCAAAAACATTTGCTTTTCCAGCTGAAGAAAATAATACTTCCATTTTACTTCATTTATAAATACTGTATACATTTGATGTTGTTCAATGCAAAATCATACCCCAACTTAATAGCACTTTCTGTGGCTCTGCAAAAGAAAGTTGCTCAAGTTGAAGTATAAATAAGCATCTGAAAATGTATGGTTTTGCTGTGTTTGCTGGGCCAACCAGGTAGCACATTCACATTATAAAGCTGGTAGGTGTGCTAGTTTGTACAAAAGTACACAGTTTGGACTACCCCAAAGAAAAGCACTTATGAGCACTGGATTCAAAATGTGCTTATGTTTGAAGTAATCAGAGTGTGTTACAAACTAAAGCACACAGTATTGTCTGAAGATTCAACGTTGTATAAGTCAAGTCGTCAAACTACCCCAACAAGTAGCACTTACTGCATTTTATAGACAAGTCAGTACCAGTGTTAGGGTACCAATTGTGACATGTTTAGTAGAGGCTAAACTTGTAGAGCTCTGATTTGGTGCAGTAACACTTAAAGCACACCATATTGTCTTAAGGGCTAATGTTGTCACTTCAAACTACCCCAACAAGTAGCACTTACTCTAGTTCATAGACAAGTCAGTACCAGTGTTAGGGTACCAATTGTAACATGTTTTGTAGAGAAAAGACTGTTGGAACTGTTGTAAAGATTACTTAATAAAACCAACTTACGGATAATGGCATGAATTCTGTTCGCTGGATGTCCTTTCATTGCCCTGCTCTAGATGAAAAAGTCAGACTGAAGTGAATTTCTCTGGTGAGCTTGGTTTAAATGGGCTGCTCCAGCAAACTAAGAGCTGTGTTGTTCACAGCCAGGCACCGCCTACAGCAATTAGAGTCAGTTTTGGTGATCATACCGAATGTGAATACCTTGTTAACGACTCCTGTGATTGATTGTTATTTGCGGCCATTGTCTTCTACCAGATGGACTGAATAGCACTTGATGTGCTTTAACTACACGCACAACAGCACTTCCTGGCAACATTTCACAGTTATGAATGCTTACAGCTTTATTGCTGTGTGGTTTGTACAACAAGTAAATGAGTTCATTCATCAGTATTGCTGACTATCAATAATGAATAATACCACAACTGATAAGCACTTTCTGTTGAAATAACTAAGAATAGTGCTCAAGTCGAAGTATTGTTCAGCATGTTTGAGGCTTGTCCCAATAGCTTGTTTTGGTGGCGCTCTTTACCAAAATTCATGTTGTGTTGTATAAGTCACGTCAAACTGCCCCAACAAGTAGCACTTACTGAATTATATAGACAAGTCAGTACCAGTGTTAGGGTACCAATTGTGACATGTTCAGTTGAATCTTGTCAGGCTCTGGTTTGGTTTAAAAGAGAAAACATATCTGGACTGTTTTGTTATGAGAACATCAGCAAGGGACAGCAAGTGAAGTGTTTATCTTTAGGTGATCAACAGCACATCCTAGTGGCAGAACACGGTTTAGACAACCCCCAAAAACCTTTGCTTTTCCATCTGAAGAAAATAATACTTCCATTTTACTTCATTTATAAATACTGTATACATTTGATGTTGTTCAATGCAAAATCATACCCCAACTTAATAGCACTTTCTGTGGCTCTGCAAAAGAAAGTTGCTCAAGTTGAAGTATAAATAAGCATCTGAAAATGTATGGTTTTGCTGTGTTTGCTGGGCCAACCAGGTAGCACATTCACATTATAAAGCTGGTAGGTGTGCTAGTTTGTACAAAAGTACACAGTTTGGACTACCCCAAAGAAAAGCACTTATGAGCACTGGATTCAAAATGTGCTTATGTTTGAAGTAATCAGAGTGTGTTACAAACTAAAGCACACAGTATTGTCTGAAGATTCAACGTTGTATAAGTCAAGTCAAACTACCCCAACAAGTAGCACTTACTGCATTTTATAGACAAGTCAGTACCAGTGTTAGGGTACCAATTGTGACATGTTTAGTAGAGGCTAAACTTGTAGAGCTCTGATTTGGTGCAGTAACACTTAAAGCACACCATATTGTCTTAAGGGCTAATGTTGTCACTTCAAACTACCCCAACAAGTAGCACTTACTCTAGTTCATAGACAAGTCAGTACCAGTGTTAGGGTACCAATTGTAACATGTTTTGTAGAGAAAAGACTGTTGGAACTGTTGTAAAGATTACTTAATAAAACCAACTTACGGATAATGGCATGAATTCTGTTCGCTGGATGTCCTTTCATTGCCCTGCTCTAGATGAAAAAGTCAGACTGAAGTGAATTTCTCTGGTGAGCTTGGTTTAAATGGGCTGCTCCAGCAAACTAAGAGCTGTGTTGTTCACAGCCAGGCACCGCCTACAGCAATTAGAGTCAGTTTTGGTGATCATACCGAATGTGAATACCTTGTTAACGACTCCTGTGATTGATTGTTATTTGCGGCCATTGTCTTCTACCAGATGGACTGAATAGCACTTGATGTGCTTTAACTACACGCACAACAGCACTTCCTGGCAACATTTCACAGTTATGAATGCTTACAGCTTTATTGCTGTGTGGTTTGTACAACAAGTAAATGAGTTCATTCATCAGTATTGCTGACTATCAATAATGAATAATACCACAACTGATAAGCACTTTCTGTTGAAATAACTAAGAATAGTGCTCAAGTCGAAGTATTGTTCAGCATGTTTGAGGCTTGTCCCAATAGCTTGTTTTGGTGGCGCTCTTTACCAAAATTCATGTTGTGTTGTATAAGTCACGTCAAACTGCCCCAACAAGTAGCACTTACTGAATTATATAGACAAGTCAGTACCAGTGTTAGGGTACCAATTGTGACATGTTCAGTTGAATCTTGTCAGGCTCTGGTTTGGTTTAAAAGGAGAAAACATATCTGGACTGTTTTGTTATGAGAACATCAGCAAGGGACAGCAAGTGAAGTGTTTATCTTTAGGTGATCAACAGCACATCCTAGTGGCAGAACACGGTTTAGACAACCCCTCAAAAACATTTGCTTTTCCAGCTGAAGGAAATAATACTTCCATTTTACTTCATTTATAAATACTGTATACATTTGATGATGTTCAATGCAAAATCATACCCCAACTTAATAGCACTTTCTGTGGCTCTGCAAAAGAAAGTTGCTCAAGTTGAAGTATAAATAAGCATCTGAAAATGTATGGTTTTGCTGTGTTTGCTGGGCCAACCAGGTAGCACATTCACATTATAAAGCTGGTAGGTGTGCTAGTTTGCACAAAAGTACACAGCGTGGACTACCCCAATGAAAAGCACTTATGAGCACTGGATTCAAAATGTGCTCATGTTTGAAGTAATCAGAGTATGTTACAAACTAAAGCACACAGTATTGTCTGAAGATTCAACGTTGTATAAGTCACGTCAAACTACCCCAACAAGTAGCACTTACTGAATTATATAGACAAGTCAGTACCAGTGTTAGGGTACCAATTGTGACATGTTTAGTAGAGGCTAAACTTGTAGAGCTCTGATTTGGTGCAGTAACACTTAAAGCACACCATATTGTCTTAAGGGCTAATGTTGTCACTTCAAACTACCCCAACAAGTAGCACTTACTCTAGTTCATAGACAAGCCAGGAAGTGCTGTTGTGTGTGCAGTTAAAGCACATCAAGTGCTATTCAGTCCATCTGGTAGAAGACAATGGCCGCAAATAATCAATCACAGGAGTCGTTAACAAGGTATTCACTTCGGTATGATCACCAAAACTGACTCTAATTGCTGTAGGCGGTGCCTGGCTGTGAACAACACAGCTCTTAGTTTGCTGGAGCAGCCCATTTAAACCAAGCTCACCAGAGAAATTCACTTCAGTCTGACTTTTTCATCTAGAGCAGGCCAATGAAAGGACATCCAGCAAACAGAATTCATGCCATTATCCGTAAGTTGGTTTTATTAAGTAATCTTTACAACAGTTCCAACAGTCTTTTCTCTACAAAACATGTTACAATTGGTACCCTAACACTGGTACTGACTTGTCTATGAACTAGAGTAAGTGCTACTTGTTGGGGTAGTTTGAAGTGACTTACACAACATTAGCCCTTAAGACAATAAGGTGTGCTTTAAGTGTTACTGCACCAAATCAGAGCTCTACAAGTTTAGCCTCTACTAAACATGTCACAATTGGTACCCTAACACTGGTACTGACTTGTCTATAAAATGCAGTAAGTGCTACTTGTTGGGGTAGTTTGACGTGACTTATACAACGTTGAATCTTCAGACAATACTGTGTGCTTTGGTTTGTAACACACTCTGATTACTTCAAACATAAGCACATTTTGAATCCAGTGCTCATAAGTGCTTTTCTTTGGGGTAGTCCAAACTGTGTACTTTTGTACAAACTAGCACACCTACCAGCTTTATAATGTGAATGTGCTACCTGGTTGGCCCAGCAAACACAGCAAAACCATACATTTTCAGGTGCTTAATTATACTTCAACTTGAGCAACTTTCTTTTGCAGAGCCACAGAAAGTGCTATTAAGTTGGGGTATGATTTTGCATTGAACAACATCAAATAAATACAGTATTTTTGAATGAAGTGAAATGGAAGTATTATTTCTTCAGATGGAAAAGCAAAGGTTTTTGGGGGGTTGTCTAAACCGTGTTCTGCCACTAGGATGTGCTGTTGATCACCTAAAGATAAACACTTCACTTGCTGTCCCTTGCTGATGTTCTCATAACAAAACAGTCCAGATATGTTTTCTCTTTTTAAACCAAACCAGAGCCTGACAAGATTCAACTGAACATGTCACAATTGGTACCCTAACACTGGTACTGACTTGTCTATATAATTCAGTAAGTGCTACTTGTTGGGGCAGTTTGACGTGACTTATACAACACAACATATGGTTTGGTAAAGAGCGCCACCAAAACAAGCTATTGGGACAAGCCTCAAACATGCTGAACAATACTTCAAATAAATACAGACTTGAGCACTATTCTTAGTTATTTCAACAGAAAGTGCTTTTCAGTTGTGGTATTATTCATTATTGATAGTCAGCAATACTGATGAATGAACTCATTTACTTGTGTTACAAACCACACAGCAATAAAGCTGTAAGCATTCATAACTGTGAAATGTTGCCAGGAAGTGCTGTTGTGTGTGTAGTTAAAGCACATCAAGTGCTATTCAGTCCATCTGGTAGAAGACAATGGCCGCAAATAACAATCAATCACAGGAGTCGTTAACAAGGTATTCATGTCAGTATGATCACCAAAACTGACTCTAATTGCTGTAGGCGGTGCCTGGCTGTGAACAACACAGCTCTTAGTTTGCTGGAGCAGCCCATTTAAACCAAGCTCACCAGAGAAATTCACTTCAGTCTGACTTTTTCATCTAGAGCAGGCCAATGAAAGGACATCCAGCGAACAGAATTCATGCCATTATCCGTAAGTTGGTTTTATTAAGTAATCTTTACAACAGTTCCAACAGTCTTTTCTCTACAAAACATGTTACAATTGGTAAATTCTAACACTGGTACTGACTTGTCTATGAACTAGAGTAAGTGCTACTTGTTGGGGTAGTTTGAAGTGACTTACACAACATTAGCCCTTAAGACAATAAGGTGTGCTTTAAGTGTTACTGCACCAAATCAGAGCTCTACAAGTTTAGCCTCTACTAAACATGTCACAATTGGTACCCTAACACTGGTACTGACTTGTCTATAAAATGCAGTAAGTGCTACTTGTTGGGGTAGTTTGACCTGACTTATACAACGTTGAATCTTCAGACAATACTGTGTGCTTTGGTTTGTAACACACTCTGATTACTTCAAACATAAGCACATTTTGAATCCAGTGCTCATAAGTGCTTTTCTTTGGGGTAGTCCAAACTGTGTACTTTTGTGCAAACTAGCACACCTACCAGCTTTATAATGTGAATGTGCTACCTGGGTGGCCCAGCAAACACAGCAAAACCATACATTTTCAGATGCTTAATTATACTTCAACTTGAGCAACTTTCTTTTGCAGAGCCACTGAAAGTGCTATTAAGTTGGGGTATGATTTTGCATTGAACAACATCAAATAAATACAGTATTTTTGAATGAAGTGAAATGGAAGTATTATTTTCTTCAGATGGAAAAGCAAAGGTTTTTGAGGGGTTGTCTAAACCGTGTTCTGCCACTAGGATCTGCTGTTGATCACCTAAAGATAAACACTTCACATGCCGTCCCTTGCTGATGTTCTCATAACAAAACAGTCCAGATATGTTTTCTCTTTTTAAACCAAACCAGAGCCTGACAAGATTCAACTGAACATGTCACAATTGGTACCCTAACACTGGTACTGACTTGTCTATATAATTCAGTAAGTGCTACTTGTTGGGGCAGTTTGACGTGACTTATACAACGTTGAATCTTGGTAGACACCAAAACAAGCTATTGGGACAAGCCTCAAACATCTGAACAATACTTCGACTTGAGCACTATTCTTAGAATTTGCAGAAAGTGCTTATCAGTTGTGGTATTATTCATTATTGATAGTCCAAACTGTGTAACTCATTTACTTGTGTACAAACCACACACCTAAGCTTTATAATGTGAAATGTGCCAGGAAGTGCTGTTGGCTAGTAAACACAGCAAAACCATACATTCTTCAGACAATGCTTAAATATACAATCAATCACAGGAGCAACTTTCTTTCATGCAGAGCCACCAGAAAGTGCTATTAAGTTGGGGTATGAACAACACAGCTTTGCTGGAGCAACCCATTTACAAGCTCACCAATAAATTCACTTCAGTCTGACTTTTCAATGAGCAGTTAATGAAAGGACATCCAGTAATGCCATTTCTTCAGATGGAAAAGCAAAGGTTTTTGGGGGTTTTCTAAACCGTGTTCTGCCACTAGGATGTGGTGTTATCACCTAAAGATAAACACTTCACTTGTTGTCCCTAGCTGATGTTCATAACCCTTAAGTCAGATATGTTTTCTTTTTTTAAACCAAACCAGAGCATGACAAGATTCAACTGAACATGTTACAATTGGTACCCTAACACTGGTACTGACTTGTCTATATAATTCAGTAAGTGCTACTTGTTGGGGTAGTTTGACTTGACTTATACAACGTTGAATCTTCAGACAATACTCTGTGCTTTAGTTTGTAACACACTCTGATTACTTCAAACATAAGCACATTTTGAATCCAGTGCTCATAAGTGCTTTTCTTTGGGGTAGTCCAAACAGTGTACTTTTGTACAAACTAGCACACCTACCCGCTATATAATGTGAAAGTGCTACCTGGTTGGCCCAGCAAACACAGCAAAACCATACATTTTCAGGTGCTTAATTATACTTCAACTTGAGCAACTTTCTTTTGCAGAGCCACAGAAAGTGCTATTAAGTTGGGGTATGATTTTGCATTGAACAACATCAAATAAATACAGTATTTTTGAATGAAGTGAAATGGAAGTATTATTTTCTTCAGCTGGAAAAGCAAATGTTTTTGAGGGGTTGTCTAAACCGTGTTCTGCCACTAGGATGTGCTGTTGATCACCTAAAGATAAACACTTCACTTGCCGTCCCTTGCTGATGTTCTCATAACAAAACAGTCCAGATATGTTTTCTCTTTTTAAACCAAACCAGAGCCTGACAAGATTCAACTGAACATGTCACAATTGGTACCCTAACACTGGTACTGACTTGTCTATATAATTCAGTAAGTGCTACTTGTTGGGGCAGTTTGACGTGACTTATACAACACAACATAAAGTTTGGTAAAGAGCGCCACCAAAACAAGCTATTGGGACAAGCCTCAAACATGCTGAACAATACTCTCTGACTTGAGCACTATTCTTAGTTATTTCAACAGAAAGTGCTTTTCAGTTGTGGTATTATTCATTATTGATAGTCAGCAATACTGATGAATGAACTCATTTACTTGTGTTACAAACCACACAGCAATAAAGCTGTAAGCATTCATAACTGTGAAATGTTGCCAGGAAGTGCTGTTGTGCGTGTAGTTAAAGCACATCAAGTGCTATTCAGTCCATCTGGTAGAAGACAATGGCCGCAAATAACAATCAATCACAGGAGTCTTTAACAAGGTATTCATGTCAGTATGATCACCAAAACTGACTCTAATTGCTGTAGGCGGTGCCTGGCTGTGAACAACACAGCTCTTAGTTTGCTGAGCAGCCCATTTAAACCAAGCTCACCAGAGAAATTCACTTCAGTCTGACTTTTTCATCTAGAGCAGGCCAATGAAAGGACATCCAGCGAACAGAATTCATGCCATTATCCGTAAGTTGGTTTTATTAAGTAATCTTTACAACAGTTCCAACAGTCTTTTCTCTACAAAACATGTTACAATTGTTACCCTAACACTGGTACTGACTTGTCTATGAACTAGAGTAAGTGCTACTTGTTGGGGTAGTTTGAAGGACTTACAAACATTAGCCCTTAAGACAATATGGTGTGCTTTAAGTGTTACTGCACTAAATCAGAGCTCTACAAGTTTAGCCTCTACTAAACATGTCACAATTGGTACCCTAACACAGGTACTGACTTGTCTATAAAATGCAGTAAGTGCTACTTGTTGGGGTAGTTTGACGTGACTTATACAACGTTGAATCTTCAGACAATACTGTGTGCTTTAGTTTGTAACACACTCTGATTACTTCAAACATAAGCACATTTTGAATCCAGTGCTCATAAGTGCTTTTCTTTGGGGTAGTCCAAACTGTGTACTTTTGTGCAAACTAGCACAACTACCAGCTTTATAATGTGAATGTGCTACCTGGTTGGCCCAGCAAACACAGCAAAACCATACATTTTCAGATGCTTATTTATACTTCAACTTGAGCAACTTTCTTTGCAGAGCCACAGAAAGTGCTATTAAGTTGGGGTATGATTTTGCATTGAACAACATCAAATGTATACAGTATTTATAAATGAAGTAAAATGGAAGTATTATTTTCTTCAGATGGAAAAGCAAAGGTTTTTGGGGTTGTCTAAACCGTGTTCTGCCACTAGGATGTGCTGTTGATCACCTAAAGATAAACACTTCACTTGCCGTCCCTTGCTGATGTTCTCATAACAAAACAGTCCAGATATGTTTTCTCTTTTTAAACCAAACCAGAGCCTGACAAGATTCAACTGAACATGTCACAATTGGTACCCTAACACTGGTACTGACTTGTCTATATAATTCAGTAAGTGCTACTGTTGGGGCAGTTTGACGTGACTTATACAACACAACATGAATTTTGGTAAAGAGCGCCACCAAACAAGCTATTGGGACAAGCCTCAAACATGCTGAACAATACTTCGACTTGAGCACTATTCTTAGTTATTTCAACAGAAAGTGCTTATCAGTTGTGGTATTATTCATTATTGATAGTCAGCAATACTGATGAATGAACTCATTTACTTGTGTACAAACCACACAGCAATAAAGCTGTAAGCATTCATAACTGTGAAATGTTGCCAGGAAGTGCTGTTGTTGGGGTAGTTTGACGTTAAAGCACATCAAGTGCTATTCAGTCCATCTGGTAGAAGACAATGGCCGCAAATAACAATCAATCACAGGAGTCGTTAACAAGGTATTCACATTCGGTATGATCAAACTAGCAAAACTGACTCTAATAATGTGAAGGCAACCTGGTGTGAAACACAGCTCTTAGTTTGCAGGTGCAGCCCATTTAAACCAAGCTCACCAGAGAAATTCACTTCAGTCTGACTTTTTCATCTAGAGCAGGCAAATGAAAGGACATCCAGCTATTTTTGAATGAATTCATGCCATTATCCGTAAGTTGGTTTTATTAAGTAATCTTTACAACAGTTCCAACAGTCTTTTCTCTACAAAACATGTTACAATTGGTACCCTAACACTGGTACTGACTTGTCTATGAACTAGAGTAAAGTGCTACTTGTTGGGGTGTTTGAAGTGACAACATTAGCCCTTAAGACAATATGGTGTTTTAAGTGTTACTGCACCAAATCAGAGCTCTACAAGTTTAGCAACTAAACATGTCACAATTGGTACCCTAACACTGGTACTGACTTGTCTATAAAATGCAGTAAGTGCTACTTGTTGGGGTAGTTTGACTTGACTTATACAACGTTGAATCTTCAGACAATACTGTGTGCTTTAGTTTGTAACATACACTCTGATTACTTCAAACATAAGCACATTTTGAATCCAGTGCTCATAAGTGCTTTCTTTGGGGTAGTCCAAACTGTGTACTTTTGTACAAACTAGCACACCTACCAGCTTTAATGTGAATGTGCTACCTGGTTGGCCCAGCAAACACAGCAAAACCATACATTTTCAGATGCTTATTTATACTTCAACTTGAGCAACTTTCTTTTGCAGAGCCACAGAAAGTGCTATTAAGTTGGGGTATGATTTTGCATTGAACAACATCAAATGTATACAGTATTTATAAATGAAGTGAAATGGAAGTATTATTTTCTTCAGATGGAAAAGCAAAGGTTTTTGGGGGTTGTCTAAACCGTGTTCTGCCACTAGGATGTGCTGTTGATCACCTAAAGATAAACACTTCACATGCCGTCCCTTGCTGATGTTCTCATAACAAAACAGTCCATATATGTTTTCTCTTTTTAAACCAAACCAGAGCCTGACAAGATTCAACTGAACATGTCACAATTGGTACCCTAACACTGGTACTGACTTGTCTATATAATTCAGTAAGTGCTACTTGTTGGGGCAGTTTGACGTGACTTATACAACACAACATAAAGTTTGGTAAAGAGCGCCACCAAAACAAGCTATTGGGAC